>JAATLQ010004915.1:6484-43226 GCA_013421005.1 Heliconius erato x Heliconius himera | reverse complement strand
AATATTCACATTAAGTAACCTCTTTAAACCAGGCAACCTTGGACTTGCGGCAGACTGAGAGCTGGCAACCATTGTTTTTCCAATTCCTTATGCGATTTTCTTTCAAATGATGTGCGATTCACATAAAAAACATATGAGTGCAATTTTCTCCAAAAACGAGTTACGAAAAATATTAATTAAAGGTGATTGCGGCAGGATTTTTTTGGGCAACCCTAGTGTAATCTATTCTACTATCATGTCTCATTCTTAAATATTAGTTTCATTAGAAAATCTAATCCCTACACTTTTAAACGATGGGATCTTAGGCCATCTCTATAGTCACTAAATTATAAAATTGACAAAAACCAAATTAGATCACGATCACAAATAATATCAAACATCTATTATTTCATTTTAACTCATAAAATATTGATAGAACGATATTTAAAAATTGAATTTGGATTGATCGTCAAACGGAACGCACATCCAAAATGGCGGTCAATGAAGTTACAAAATGCCAACTACAACGAACGCGTGGTCCGACCGTCGCGTGAGATCTGTTGGTCGTGACGTATCACGATTCGCCATTGCCGCTGTCGTCGCCGTCCTCACCTCCCAACTCACCTTCGGAGTCCGTGTCGAGATCGTCGTAGTCGTCGTCGTAGAAATCTGTCATGTCCAGCTGTAATTGATATGGTTATTATTAGTATTGTGATTAATTTGATTCATGTATATAGTAGAGGGAAGTTAGTGTTAAGATACTGCGTTCTCTAGTTTCGCCCAATTTTAGATTGTAGAGTGACAGAACTCTACACCGTGCATTGTTTTATTATTAGAGTGAGAATATAATTAATTTTCACACACACAACCGTCGTGTTTACAATCAAACACTCTGCCACCGAGGCACGTCTCTAAATATATTTATTTCTAATTATTTTTATATTTCTTAGTAGGTAAATACATAGTAGATAGAGAAAATCAAAGTACATCACTATTTTTTAATTTAATGTTAATTTCGACACAACGATGGCGTCAATTAATAATAAAAGTTAACAAATTTATATAACCTACTATTATATTATTACAACTGAGGAGCTTCGCCATTATTCGCTTGGCTGTGATCGTAAGACTTTTTACAAGATAAACTGGACAAGGTTTTTCTTTGTAATATAGCACAGATGACAGTGCTTCTTCATAAATTATATTTTACACTTAATTTTTTTATTCAATTGATTATACAATTTGAAAAAATATAATTTTTTGTTGCATTAACTTGCATTTCTAAACTAGTTGCGTTGCAAACGGGTACAAGTGTTTTATGTTTTTTCTTAGTAGTAATTACAAATAAAACGACTATCTATATGCTCACTTCCATTACCATTTTTTTTGTGAATAATTTTTGAAGCTTTGAAGTTTGTTTTGTAGTTTATCTTTTTTGTATTTGAGATCCTAAGATTTTCGCCATCCGAAGAGCGCCATTTTATACGAAATATAAGTTCATTCCTTTGGAGCCATTTCAGAATAAAATGAAATAACTATCTATTAGCTTCACGCTGTATCCCGCACACAGCAGAGTAGGCAGAGACCTAGTGTTAAAACACTCCTTTCCCCACTTTCTGCTGAATTCTGGAGGCATTGCGTGTTGAGTGGCAGAACTCAACGCCGCGCTTTGCGACACCAGAGCGAAGAAATTGAAATATAAATTTAAATAAATATTTCATCTCTTCGAGTGGGAATCGAGCCCACAACCAGTCGGTTTTACAGTCACACTTTGTGCCGCTGCGCCACGACTGGCCCCTAAATATTATTTGAGAATAAAAGTAGTAAAGTCTCACATTATATAGACGTACAAGCAATGTCAAGGGTATTTGGCAAGTTCTCGTTTCTCTGAAAGTAGGTTGCCAACAGTGAGACCTCAACTGTTAAGCTCATTCATCCTTTATGCAAACAATGGCATCGATTTTATAAATAAGAAACCATCTGTTCGGCCATTTTGTTTTAATTAAAATTTCATATGAAAAATTTAACAAATTATAAATTGGATTACCGTCATTATATTTACAATTTTAATGTATGAATTTTTGAACATTTTTAAAGTGTTATTCCACACTTGGGAAAGAAAAATACTTATTCAGAAAACGTATAATAATTTGAACGTAGCGGGACTCGAACCTGCGCCTCCTGGAAACCGACCAGGCACTCTGACCACTAAGCCATACGTTCTCATTGAACTTAGCGGGACTCGAACCTGCGCCTCCTGGAAACCGACCAGGCGCTCTGATCACTAAGCCTTACGTTCTCGCCAAGCTACGTCGAAAGTTTTATACGCTTGTTACAACTTATTTATGTTGTTAGTATTTCTGTAGGGAGATTTTTACAAATTTCCGCTACCGCTACGGAGAACGTATGGCTTAGTGGTCAGAGCGCCTGGTCGGTTTCCAAGAGGCGCAGGTTCGAGTCCCGCTACGTTCAAATTTCTATACGTTTTCTAAATAAGTATTTTAATGTATGAAATCAGAGGCCAGTCATGGCGCAGCGGCACGAAGTGTGACTATAAAACCGACGACTGGTTGTAGGTTCGATCCCTACTCGAGGAGATGAAATATTTACTTAAAATTTATATTTCAATTTTCATCGCTCTGGTGGTAAAGCGCGGCGTTGAGTTCTGTCACTCAACACGCAATGCCTCCAAAATTTGGCAGAAATTAGGGAAAGGAGTGTCTTAACACTAGGTTCACTCTGCCTACCCTGCTCTTGCGTCAGCGTCAATCAGCGTGAAGCTGATTTTTGTTTATTTATGTATGAAATAAAATACCAGAGTAATGTGTCACCAAATAACGACATTCACATTGCCAGAATTTATATACATAGTATCTCTATATAAAACACATGAACATATTTTATAAATTTTCAAAATGGAATCAAAGTTCTTTGATCAATATTCCATGTTTATTAAACGCTTTTATTAAAAAAGTATAATAATTATATTCTTATACTATCATCTTATTTTGTCTATATTTAGAAAAATATCCAAGGAATATTAATTACATTTTATGAAAATTTTATAATATTGCTACGATTGTATTATTACTTTAAATGATTACTTCATAGAAAAATTGCTTCATAAAGTCACGTATAATGTTTGTGTAAAACATCAATACATTTTTGTTTATTATCAATGATGAAATTTACATTTATATTTGGTTAAATGTATGTTTTTGTACGTTATAATATTATATATTATATACTACTATTTACCGGCGGCTTCGTCCGCATCGAAGAATAGAAGTAATGTATGGCATTTTGAGTGCTCGATGTAGTTCTGACGTGATGTAATAAAGTATATGGTCTTCCTCGATAAATGGACTATTCAACACAAAAATAGTGTTTCAATTCCAACTAGTAGTTCCTGAGATAAGTGTGTTCAACCAATCAAAATTTTTAGTATTTTTTTTTTCATATAAACTTTTAGTTGTGCCAAATTATAGTATATTTTTGTAAAGTCAAAAATTTTGGGAGAGAATTTTTTTTTTTTGGCAAAATCAAATGCAAAATAATAATGTTCTTAAATAGTTTCATAATTGTTTTGATTAAATGTCCCAAGGACAAAAACTGTTACTGTAAACTATAACGTTTCTTTAATAAATTATAATAAAACATGTCTAAGATTTAGGTCATATAAGAGCCAGAAAGTTGAATTTGACAAATGTATTAAAGAACGACCAAGAAAATTCTGCAAGTTACACAATATAAAAAAGAAGAAAAATATATTATATGTATAGTTAATGTTTAAGAAACTAGGTAATATTTTTTGTTAGCTTTACATTGTATTCCACATATAGGCAGTGTGAAACTGGTGTCGACCAAATTTTCGAGAAGTTGAGTGCGTAACTCAACGTTACACTGTATCTTATTGCCAAAGCGAAGAAATTAATATAATTCATCCCCCGAGAGGGAATAGAAGCTACACCCATCGCATTTACAAGCAGACTTTGAGCTGGTCTCGTTTATTTTCTTCTTACATATCAGGTTATATTTTTTACTTTACTTTATATTCTTAAATATTTTCAAAAATATATATTATACGTATAATAAATAATCAGGTTTATGTAGCAATGCTCAAAGTATATTATTATAAATATCAAGTATCAACATTGCACAAAACAATCATAAAACCTTATAGAAATTACGATAATGTAGTAAAAAATCATATTAGAAGATTAAAGTAATAAAAAATTATATTAGAAGTCATTAAAGTTGTCAGTCAATATTTTCTGTCAATATCAAAATAATCAATCAATACATGGAAGATGACATTTCCTATTATTTTTTAATTATATTTTATCTTTACCATATTTAATTTTTTTTAGCTTTAGTTAGAAATATATAGTGAAGGTAGATTTCAATTCAATCTTTTTAAAATAATTATACAATAATATACGAACTGACCTGTGGTTCTTGTGTCGTAGATTTAACTTGTGTTTTAATGCAATAGTCTTCTAATGTGAGGGGCACTACTATTCCTTCTTTTTCTGCTTCCATACGTGCTACTTGGGCTTGTTTTCTGTAATTATAATAAAAATTATATTAAAACACAAATAAATCAGCTTCACGCTGTATCCCGCACACAACAGGGTAGGCAGAGGAAATCTAGTGTTAAGACACTCCGTTCCCCACTTTCTGCCGAATTCTGGAGGCATTGCGTGTTGAGTGGCAGAACTCAAAGCCGCGCTTTGCCTCGACACCAGAGCGAATAAATAGAAATATACATTTAAGTCAATATTTCAACTCTCCTCGAATGGGGATCGAACCCACAACTAGTCAGTTTTACAGTCACACTTTGAACCGCTGCACCATGACTGGCCTTAAAAAAAAAACTAGAAACAACAAGCACATATATATTTATTTGTTAAAATAAGTTTCAGTCAATAAGTTAGTTTGCTAACATGCTTGTGACGACGCTCATCGATCGTACATGTTTTTGACAACTTTCATTTACGTTACATCGACAACAATGGTAACAATATAAATATATAATTTTCATCTGGTTTTATAAATTTTACTCTTCAACTATAACGTAGAGAATAACTTTAGACCATAAAATTAAAAAAAATGAGCACGTCACATAAATACGTTGACTATTTATTTTCACAAAGAAAATAATAATAATGTTCTAAAAGCAAATTCATTTAAAAACATAAAACTTTAACGACACACCTCATTAAAACGAAAAACAAAAAAAAACTTAATTTACAAAAACAACAAGAACGAAGAACACAACAAAGAACACAAAAAAAAAATAAAGATCAACTACCTTATAATATTTTCATACTCCTTATCCTTGCCCTTGGAGTCGCGCCAGCGGCGGTACATAACGCTGGCGTCCACGTTCGCCGGACTGAATGTGTTCGGTTCGTTGAGTAGCGATATGACCGACAGTAACACCGTGCGGACCGACTGCGTGGGGTTCCAACGCTCGCACGGCAGTTCACCTGACTGCGGGTCGTCCACGGGTGGGTGCAGGATCGATATACAGAGATCGCCATTCTGGAATTAAAAAAAAATGTTTTTATTTGTTTATACTATTTGGTGAGGCCAGTCGTGGCGCAGAGGCACGAAGTGTAACCGTAAATGCGACTAATTGTGGTTTGATCTCCACTCGAGGAAATGAAATGAATCAGCTTCACGTTGTATCCCGCACACAGCAGGGTAGGCAGAGGGAACCTAGTGTTTAGACACTCTGTTCCCCACTGTTCCACACCCAGGAAATGAAATATTTATTTAAATTTATATTTCCATTTCTTCGTTTCGGTGTCCAGGCAAAACGCAGCGTTGAGTTCCGCCACTCAATACCTAATGCCTCCAAAATTAGGCGGAGAGTGCGGAACGGGGTGTTTTAACACTAGGTTCCTTTTGTCTACCCTACTGTGTGCGGGTACAGCGAAGCTGAAGTGAAGCTGATTTATACTATTTGGTTTGTATAAACATAAAATACACGTAAATGTTTATATCGAACATTTTAGGTGTTTATGTCGGTTCTGATAGAGCTTTCTTTTCTTGTCTTCAGATAGTTAAGAAGAAGTATTTATAATTTACGTAAATATTCTTCACAAAACGCGGCGTTGAGATCCGCTAGTTATATGTAATGTATCAAAAAATCGGCGAAAAGGGAACGTAGTGGCTTAACACTAGTTTTCCTTTCGGGATACAGGTATAGGAAGTTACAAAAAATATCAAAAAATATAGTGTCTCTTTATATTTTAAAATTTTTTTGGAGATTGTAAATAAATTAATTAAATCAATTTAAGTACAGTAGCGGATATCGCCAAATCACTCTGCAGTAGATATGCGCTTTCACCAAAGGTGAAGGTCGTGAATTCGTGATAAAAGATTCTCAATATTTATGTACTAGGAAATGTTTCATAACGTTTGGATTCAGTTTTATTAAAAACATAAAGAAAGACAAATAAAATGATTTTAATATATTTCAGCTTCACGCTGTATCCCGCTTACAGCAGGGTAGGCTGAGGGAATCAGTGGAGTGATTTTTGAGGCATTGCGTGTTGAGTGGCGGAACTCAAGGCATTGGTGCCAGAGCGAAAAAAATAAAATATTAAGAAATAAATATTCATTCCCCCAAGTTGGGATTGAACCCACAACTGTCGCGTTACAACGCCCCTGCGCCTCAACGGCCTCAAATTAAAATAATTTTGATATAGTACAATACATACTCCATTTATTTTTATCTATGCTTACGTATCAATGTTCGCCTAAATATATCCCCACGGCCCCCACGCAACGTATACGAATTGTAAAATTAAAAAATACCAACTTTGATATCGTTGAAAAATAAAAAGCTATTAAAAGTATTTAAGTATCATTGTATCGAGGTCAATTGTGGCGCAGGGGCATAGGTGTGTGACTGTAGACGCGACAGGCTGTGGGTTCGATTCCCACTCTAGGAAATTAAAATCAGCTTCACGCTGTATCTAGCACATAGCAGGGTAGGCAGAGGGAATCTAGTGTTAAAACACTCCGTTCGCCACCCAGTGGGGCACTCGAGCGCCAAGCCAAAAACCCAGAATTCGGCGGAAAAAGGAGTGTCTTAACTAGGCTCCGCCTGCTTACCCAACTGTGCGCGGGAAACGCGTGAACCTGAAAAAAAAACCAAACCTTGCAGAGTCGCCTCAGCCTGTAGTTATTATACATATCTACCTATCTATCCATCTATCTATTTAAGGTATACAATTTATCGCTTCACGGTAACCCGGGCTTCGTGAGCCGGGCCCGTCTGGTGCAGTGCGTAAGTATGGTTATATAAAACTTATTGTTACCACCGCCGGTTTATAGGTGTTGTGGAAAATTTCTAATCTTTGCGTAACAGAAATTTAAACGATAGACGCTAGTGGGTCTTGTTGGACTGATTTTCATTTATGAAGATCACTGCTTATGAAAAAACCTAGTAATTCTTTAGCTGAAGGCTGCGTCCAGCACGTGCAGCAGGGTAGGCAGAGGAAACCTGGGAATTTAGTGTGGAGACACTTCTGTTCCTCACTTTCTACCGAATTCTGGTGACGTTGGGCGTTGAGTAGCGGAGTTTAACGCCGCACTTTGCCTCGACACGATAGCGAAGAAACGAAAATAATAAATATATCATTTCCTCGAGTTGAAAAAGGATATGTATAGACTTACCTAAATACATTGAATAGACTTACCTAAATAACTTTTCTTTTTTTAATATAACAGACTAATATGAGCAAATGAGAAAATATTTTTTGGATTATTGAAAAATATTAGTAGAAGCTGGCTGCGCTATATAGGTACCTATCAATGTTAATCATTTTAAAACAGTAAATACATAATTTGTAATATCATAAAATCAATATATTTTTTTTATATATCTATATGTCACATAATAAGATATGTACGCTATGTAACATTACGCTTTTCCTATACATTAAATATTAATAGCGCGTTTATATAATGGTCTTAAAATAAATAACGAAGAATTTAAAACGGCGTCGTAGCGTTGACGTCTCTGACTGCATTTTGCTGATAGTTCTGGGTTCAAATCTAACTTGGAAGATGACAACATGTAATTAATGGAATCTAATCAGCTTCACGCTGTATCCCATCCCGCACACAATAGGTCAAGCTGAGGGAACCTAGTGTTAAGACACTCGGTTCCCCACTTTCTGCCGAATTCTGGAGGCATTGCGTGTTAAGTGGCAGAACTCAACGCTACATTTGTCCTCGACACCAGAGCGAAGAAATGGAAATATAAATTTAAGTAAATATTTCTTTTCCTCGTGTCGACATCGAACCCACAACCTGTCCATGTAAAATTCTGCCACTTGATACAGTAAAGGAATTCAAAAAAAGTAAATAAAAAAGTCGTTGAAAGTATTATCAATTACATTCATAATAATAGTCTTACGTTTTGAGCTTTTTTATAACAAAATTTGATAATAAAATGCAAATTTTATTTGTAAGTAAATTTAATACATAGACTGTGGTACTATAAGTATTCTACAATTTCAACTAAACTGAATGCTATATAAGAGCAATATCGTTGGTCCATAATGAGCCCTTATTTCCTGAAGGTCACGTTTGTCAATAAGTGAGGGTAAAAATTGAGGTTGGCAATGACATTTTAATATACATCTTTATTATCTCTCGAGGCCAGGTTGTGGGTTCGATCCCCACTCGGGGACATTAAATATTTATTAAAATTTATATTTTAATTTTTTCTCTCTGGTGTCGAGGCAAAGCGCGGCGCAGTGAGTTCCGCAATGCCTTCAGAATTCGGCGAAGAATGGGATACAGATGAAGTTGATAAGTTATTAACGCTATATAAAATGGAAACGTCTCGTTGCTATAAAATCAATAAGATCTTTCTTTAACGCATTCTAGAAGTCGTTATTCGTTACATACAAAAACAAAACTGACCAAGTGCGAGTCAGACACGCGCACGAATGTTTCCGTACCACTATCTATATAAATAAATCAAATAAATCAGCTTCACGCTGTATCCCGCACACTACAGGGTAAGCAGAGGCAACCTAGTGTTAAAACACTCCGTTCCCCACTTTCTGCTGAATTCTGAAGGCATTGCGTGGTGAGTGGCAGAACTCAACGCCGCGCTTGTCCTCGACACCAGAGCGAACAAAAAATTTAAGTAAATATTTCATCTCCACGAGTGGGGATCGAACCCACAACCAGTCGGTTTACAGTCACACTTTGTGCGCAACGACTGAAATCTATATAAAAACCGCAAATATTTACATTTATGCCCTTTTTTTAGTGTTAATTGTTATAGCGGCAACAGAGATACGTCATCTGTGGAAATTTTAACTGTCTAGCTATCACAGTTCATGAGGTACAGCCTGGTGACGGACGAACGAACGGACATCGGAGTCTTAATAACAGGATTCCGTTTTAACTTTTTAATAAGCAACGCTAAAAAAACTAGTTCGTTTATTAATACTTGCAGTAGTTTCTTTCTAGATTATTAACTTTATTTGACCTTCGATAACAATTAAGATTGAACGTCCATTTTAAAAGAAATTTACTGAAATAGTATTTTAATTATAGTATTCAGTACAATTTTATATAAGGCCCTTAGTAATAACTAATAAGTATATTATGTTAACCAAGGATAAACACTAAGTAAAGGTGAACCGCTACTGAATAGGCTTCTTCCGTTGTTTCCTTTTGTGAAACATGTTCAAGAATTTTACGATAATGATGTATGGAGTAGACAACGCAAAATACTTATCATATAGAACATTGTAGCAATTGTTTTGTTTATGATTTATTTTACTATATACTTATTTTATATAGACATGTATCTATTACATTTGTACAGGAAAAAATAAATAAAAACGATGGTTTTAATAAAAAATTATATGTATATAATTATAAAAACTAA
Organism: Heliconius erato x Heliconius himera; assembly: GCA_013421005.1. Classification (NCBI taxonomy): domain Eukaryota; kingdom Metazoa; phylum Arthropoda; class Insecta; order Lepidoptera; family Nymphalidae; genus Heliconius; species Heliconius erato x Heliconius himera. Next base: position 33,316 of record JAATLQ010004915.1, on the reverse strand, counting down.
ATTACATGTAATTAAGGCGAGTCATGGAGAAGGAGCTCAAAGGGCACACCAAAGCGAAGAAATGAAAATATTAAATTTTCTTGAGTGGAATCGAACCCATAACCATCTCTGTTCACAGTCACATGCTTGTGCCCCTGCGCCACGACTGACCTCATCTATCTAATTGGCGCATTTCATTTAGTATTAAAAAATAATCACATTTGCATGTTTGGATGTTTAACTTCATAAGTAGGTATTACAAATGAATAGTTAGAGGGCCGAAGAGGCGATTTTGCACGTTACTCGAGCGCGTCAGAAAATCATATGAGGAGAAATTTTGTATCCTGTAGTGCACTCCCAAAATATGAAGCCTTCATAAAGGGTAGTGCGTTGAGGGCAGCCCGTTAGATCAGTAAAAATAAAACGATCGTCAGAATATCTCGAGCGAGTCAAATTAAGGCAAGGCCTTTAAGGATTACGATAAATCAGCTTCATGCTGTATCCTGCACACAGCAGGGTAGGAAAAAGAAACCTAATGTTAAGACACTCTGTTCCCCATTTACCGCCGTATTCTGAAGACATCCCGTATTGAATGGCGCAATTTAACAGTGCGCTTTGCTTCGACACAAGAGCGAAAAAATTAAAATATAAATTTAAATAGACATTTCATTTCCTCGAGTGGGGATCGAACTCAATCATTCGCGTTTAAAGACACACACATGTGCCTCTGCGCCACGACTGGCCCCACTCACTCACTTATTATTATGGAAAAAATATAATCTGACTAAAGATTTTCATGGGGTGATGTAGCTAAAACGATAAATCTATACGATAGATCGATGAAATATTTATTTACATTTATTTTTTCATTTCTTCGCCCTGATGTCGAGGCAAAGAGCAGCGTTGAGTTCCGCCACTCAACACGCAACGCCTCCAGAACTTGGCGGAAAGTGGAGAACGGAGTGTCTTAACACTAGGTTCCCTCTAGGATACAGCGTTAAGTACGTTCATATAAATATAAATAAAAAATATATATCCAGTCCTGCTTACAAAAATATAAATTATGTGATGACGAGAATAAAACAAGTGAAAATCAACGTGAGGATGAAGACTAAAATACTTATTTTTAATTTTTTTAATATACTTTTGTTTCAATAAAGGATAAAATAGTACCTACCTATATATATTATTTTATTTAACCAAAAGACGCAAATACTCAGATAAAGAGTGCGAAACGACTAGTTAGCGCCAGATTCATATATTATCTTCGTTATCAGAAAGAAGCGTATACAATGTGTGTCTGACGTGCTCGAGTAATGTTCACAACCCCATGACGCTTCTGTAACAGCAAATCTAGCATCTCCACTTCTCCTATTATAATATTTGTTACGATATTTTTTTCAAGGACACGCTACACTTAAAAATTAGACTAGATGTACTACTTACAAAAAAAATGGTGAATTCATATGATACTGATTTCAGATTTGGTCACTATAAAATGACGGTATTAGCTTTATTCTGAAAGGCCGTCGTGGCTCAGGGGCACAATCGTGTCATTGTGTCGCGACGCTTGTGGGTTCTATTCTCTTTCTAGGGAATTAATTATTATTTACGAAAATTTTTGTTTTTTCGCTCTGGAACCAAGGCATGGAAGGCAAGGCGTTGAGTTCTGCCTCTCACGCAATGCCTCGAAAATTCGGGGCAAATGGGGAACGGAGAGTGCTAGCACTAGGTTCCCTCTGCCTACGCTACATATATAGCATTATCTATGTAGGTACCATACATAAAATAATAATCATCGCTATTCATTTCTTTGTTTAACAAATTGATTAACGACAATATTACAAAAGATTAGTTACCTCGATTTTTATTAAAACAATGTTGTAAAAATAATTTTAGAGTGGTGGTGGAGATAAATACAGAGATGACTATATTACAGTTAAAAAAGTATATAATAAATTTGATTTATTCTTTGATTTGTTACTTTGAGATTTTTTTAAGTAGTCCACCATTGTAAAAATTTTATTAACATTTGGTGCAAATAAACCATTTATATAATACGCTAGAAATTGTTTTTTTTTATTGAATTGAGGTCAGTCAATTGATGGCACAAAGTATGACAGTAAACGCGACAGATTGTGGGTTCGATTCGTACTCGTAGAAAAGAAATATTTAATATTTCCATTTCATTAGCTTTGTTGTCGAGGCAAAGCGCGGCATTGAGTTCAAAATAGGGAACGGAGTGTCTTAACACTAAGTTCCTTCTGTTCCGTATATAGAGTGAAAAAAAAAAAAGATTTACAGCTATGATTTTTATTAAATTTTACATGTTTGATATTATGTTTTGTTTTATTGTTTGTTTTATATTTGGTTTATGACTGAACGAGACGATTAATGTGGATTTAAATGTCACTTAAAAGAATATGTCGCTTTAAGGTTATCTTTGATATGCGTCAATATAAAATAAAAAAAAAATGAAAAAAGTACTTTATAATTTAATTTAATATAACGACTTAGGTGTCACGAACCTATAATTTTTCACAATATAAATTGTCTATTGTTCTTTAACTTTCATTTGAAATACTTAGTTACAATTTATGATATATTCTTATATTTATTGATGTTTTTTATTATATTTAATATTAATGATATACCATTAATATTTTTCTTTTACTTTTAATAATATTTAAAAATATTTTGCTTCTCTACTCTAAAATAATTATATTTGTCTTAAACATCAGATTATTGCATTAACATCTAAGTTATTTTTTAATTTAGTTATTATAGGAATAAACTTAATCTTTTTTGTTTGTAACATGGACCATTTTAAATATTATTAGATCATACAAAGGTGACGAATAATTGCATTTAAAAAAGGATTCAACGTGGAAGTCGAAGAAGTCGAAGTGGAGTTAATTTTTATTCTAAAATTTAAAAAAAATAAAAGAGAAATATAAAAAGGAGTATCATACGAAAACATAAACTATTTTAATCTTTAGCAAAACTTAATAGCAGAATACGCAGAGGGAACCTAGTGTTAAGGCACTACGTTGCCCATTTTCCGCCTAATTTTGGAGGCAACGCTAGTTGAGTGGCGGAACTCAACGCCACGCTCTGCCTCAAAACCACAGCGAAGAAATGAAAATATTAAATATTTAATTCCATCTAGTGTCGATCGAATCCACAACCAGTCGCGTTTACAGTCACACACTGGGCCACAACATAAAACATAAAAAAATATGTAAGTATACATATATTTACATTTTTACAACATATATAATATAACATGTAAGTAGTTAACCTAGAGAAAGACAAATAATTCACATCAGCTTTGTAATAAATTAATCGTCACATCTGCGCAGATACGCGATTGCGCATAATTAATAGGGTTAAAATTAAATCAGCTTCACGCTGTATCCCGCACACAGCAGGGTAGGCAGAGGGAACCTAGTGTTAAGACACTCCGTTCCCCACTTTCTGCCGAATTCTGGAGGCATTGCGTGTTGAGTGGCAGGGCTCAACGCCTAACCTCGACACCAGAGCGAAGAAATGGAAATATAAATTTAAGTAAATATTTCATCTCCTTGAGTGGGGTCCGAACCAGAACCAGTCGGTGTTAGTCACACCTCGTGCCGCTGGGATATGACTGGCCTTAGTTGGATTAAAAAATATATATTGTGATATCTCGCGATGTTTTTATCAAACGACATACATATCTACATACATACATATCAAAAGTTAGACGTAGATACTGTTAACAAAACAAAGATATAGTGAAAGTAACCAAACGGCTAAGCTAACGGTCCTGTCTAAGGAGAGCAAGCCAAGTTTGACACTAGGTGTATTTCATTCTAAAATATGTGGTCCTAGCAGTAATAATGTTTTTTAAATATAATAAAATATGACATAATTTAAAAAAATATTTGAAGTTGATTCACTAAAGTAATAATAACGAGAAAATGGCAAAAAAAAGTTCTTTTTTTCAATTTCACGCTTTATCCCGCATACAACGGGGAACCTACTATTGAGACACTCAGTACCCCACTTCCCCACGATTTTTCGAAGCGTTGCATGTTGAGTGGCGGTACTCAACACCGCGCCTTTTTTTGCCTTGTTACCAGAGCTAAGAAATAAAAACATTAATAAAAAATAATTAAATTAACACACACAATTTGCGTCACTGAGCCACGACGGCCTCGTTCGGTTGTTTTTTAATGTAAATAAAATATTTCAGCAAAATCATTAAAAAAAACATCGAACATCGTCCTTGCGGGTCTAAATCACACTCAAGAGGATACTTATATTAAAAATACCGAAGTCTGGTTAGAGACTTCCTAACTTTTATACGACTATAGATTAAATGAAAAACGTAGAACAAATTGATATATCACCGAGTTGTCAGGGGTTAACGCACAAATACATTAAAAACAGAAAATGAGGGCATTGCTTCATTGTTCAATATTCATAATATAACGTGTTAAAGTTTAGTTTAGTTTCTGAGGCCAGTCGTGGCGCAGGGGCATAAAGTGTGACTGTAAACGCGATTGGTGTGGGTTCGATCCCCACTCGAGTAAAAGAAATGTTTATTGAAATTTATATTCTGGTGTTGAGGCAAAGCGCGGCGTTGAGTTTCGTTATTCAACACGCAATTCTTCCAGAATTCGGCGGAAAGTGGGGAACGGAGTGGCTTAACACTAGGTTCCCTCTGCTTACCCTGTTGTGTGCGGGATACAGCGTGAAGCTGATTTAATTTAAAAGTACTTTCAGTTATTGTGTCAGATAAACATTGGTAGGTACCCCACTGTAAATGTTACAATCTAAACCAGATCGGCCGCCTGAACTTCCACATTTGACCTACTTCCCCATTTTCCTATTTCGGTTGCTTTTCTCGTCTCGCTAGATTTTAAAATATTACTAATGTATTTGAGAAAAAGGAGTTGTAAATTAAAATATAAACAAAATATTGTATCACGTCAGCTATGCAAGTTTTTTTTTGTTATAAAATATGTCTTATGATACATATTTAGAAAACGTATAAAAATTTGAACGTAGCGGGACTCGAACCCGCGCCTCCTGTAAACCGACCAGGAGGAGGCGCGGGTTCGAGTCCCGCTTTCTAAATAAGTATTTTTCTTTCTTAAGTGCGGAATAACACTTTAAAAATGATTAAAAAGGTCTTATGATATTTAAGTTGATAATATTATTTTTCCTATATTTAAGTTAATAATATTATTTTTATTATATAAGATTACAACAATTAAAACTTATTGATTTAATAATATTTGTAGTAATACATGTATAAAAGTCTAAATCTAAGTTAAATCTTACATAAAAACACTTAATAAAAGTTAAATATTACACATTCGTCAGTAGTCAGTACTGTCAGTCGCTATAATGATTAGGCATAAAGAGATTGCCAGTGCGTCGCCCTCGGCTAAAAATACGCAGGCGGTTCACCCAGAGCTTCCTCACAAAGAAAGCGCGCGCGTTTTGACCTCCAAAATGAATTGCGTGGAAATTAAATTTTATAATAATAAATTTGTTGCGAATTTAACTAAATAAATTTAATTACAATGATTAAATTTATTTAATTTAAAATAAAATACGCATATTATTAAAAATTAAATTAATAATTTGTAAAATTCTATCAATTAATTCATAGAATTTTACTATGAGCCCTGGTCCAAAGATCTAATCAGAGATTGTTTTTGGTATAAATCCTTAGATTATATATCAGCTTCATGCTGTACCCTGCACACAGCAGGGCAGGCAGAGGGAACCTAGTGTGAAGACACACCGTTCCCCACTTTCCGCCGAGTTCTGGAGGCATTGCGTGTTGATTGGCGGAACTCAACGCTGCACTTAGTCTCGACACCAGAGCAAAGAAATGAAAATATAAATTTAAGTAAATATTTCATTTCATTGGAGATCGAACCCACAACCAGTCGATTTTACAGTCACACTTTGTGCGCCTGCGCCACGACTGGTCTCTAGATCCTTAGATTAGTTAATGTAAATAATAAATAACATATATTTAATCGGAGGGACGAATAGAGGAAACTGTAGGTTTTTATCAACAAACATTTGAAATAAATAAATGAACATTTAATAAAAAAACTGTTAACGTCCATTACATTACATCTTACTAAAGTTTCATGGTAATTTGGAATATGGCGGAAGCACATTAAGGAAGTGTATAAAAGGATATGTATCGCAAGTTGCGGAAAACGAGACGGATTAGAATATTTCGAGCAGTGTGAGACCTTGGAGACGTCACCGCGGGTGGGTCGAAGGTTCGATGACGCACGTCATGCTTTTCAAGGCTTTCAACACTGATTGTACATTAAGCTGATTTTGAGGCCGTCGTTGCGCAGGGGCAAAAAGGTGTGGCTGTGCGGCGGTTGTGGGTTCGATGCTCACTTGGGGAAATGAAATTATTATTTCATTTCTTCGCTCTAGCACTAAGGTAAAATTCTCGAAAATATGGCGAAAGGTGGGGGAAAGTTTTATCTGCCTAACCTGCTTATATCTCTGATACAGCGTGAAGCTGATTTTTTTGTACATTCATTTGTAATATATGTGCTTGATGAAGCATTACATGTTATACGTCACGTGAGTTTTTTTTTTAATTTTAAACACCACAGCCACGTGGCTGTTTAAGAAAGTTTTGGCACGATCCGTGCCTATAAGATGGAATCGCTTTACGGCCGCTATTTAAAGAAACGTGTGAATGTAGCACAAGTTCAAAGCGACCACCGCGACGCAGGTCAAACATGCCTATAGAAATAAACCTAATTATTAAATCTATAACATCGAGTAAATAAGAGAGTAAACAATACATCATAATGAACAGTTACCTAAATCAGTTTCATGCTGCATCCAGCACACAGCAGGGTAGGCAGGGAGAACCTAGTGTTACGACACTCCGTTCCCCACTTCCTACCGATTCTGGAGGCATTGCGTGTTGAGTGGCAGAACTCAACGCCGTGCTTTGCCTCGACACCAGAGCGAAGAAATGGAAATATAAATTTAAGTCTATATTTTAACTCCTCGAGTGGGGATCGAACCCACAGCCAGTCGGTTTTACAGTCACACTTTGTGCACCTGCGCCATGACTGACCTCATTTTGCGAAAATATATATAAGGAATAAACTAAAAATAGGCGTTATGTTGAATGTTCCATTCCGGCTACATACTAAGATACTTGGAACAAGAAGAACAACAATATTAAGACAACTGAAAGATGGCCCCCACAAGGAGGATAAAATAAGCATTGGTGTATCTAAGAGATATTTTCTGGAGGGAGACTGGCCTTTACTATTTAAAATTTCTGGGATGGGCACCAGATTATTCTGTTTTATACACCACCAGCCCCCGTCTATTCCTACTCCCATAAAAAATCTTTCGAAACTTCTCGAATAAGGTAAAAAAGGTAACCAAATAAATCGAATGACAATTTATTCATATCGATTATATTGTATGCGAATGTTATTTTTGATTCAATGAGACTGGTTCGTTGATCTGTTGATTTAAATCACATGCTTCAAATTAAATGTTATGTTACTAACGCCCAATATTAATAACCTATCTCCAACGTCAATCTTAGATTGTTTCATACATCTATCCAATCTCTAGATTGAAAAATATATGAAACAATCTAAGATTGACGTTGGAGATAGGTTATTAATATTGGGCGTAAGTAATCATTGCGGTTGCAGGCCGCGGGTCGTTCAACCATTAGGTTATATATCCTGTTTGATGAGTGAACCATTTTTTAGTCGACTCCTGGAAAAGGAGTTTCTAAATTCGATTGTATTTTTATTATTGCCAATTTGATACACGTAATTATTACGGAGGTATTGCGTGTTGAGTGGCGGAGCTCAACGCCGCATTTTTTCTCGATATCAGAGCAAAAAATCGAAATATAAATTTAAATAAATAAATCAGCTTGACGATCTATCCCGCACACAGCAGGGTAGACAGAGGGAACCTAGTGTTTAGACACTCGTTTCCGCCGAATTCTGGGGACATTGTATGTTGAGTCGCGGAACTCAACGCCGCCCTTTGTCTCGACACCAGAGTGAAGAAATGGAAATATAAATTTAAATAAATATTTCATCTCCTCGAGTGGGGATCGAATCCACAACCGGTTGCGTTTACAGTCACACTTTGTGCAATTGCACCACGACTGACCCCGCTATATCATTGTGATTTGATTGAAATAAAACAGTTTAAAATAATTATTATATTATTATTTCAATAACTCAATTTACCGCGTTTGTGTTTATTTATACTAACGCGGCAACTAAACCTCAATAACATATGAGTATTAAATGTTATATTATAACATAACATATATAAATAAATCAGCTTCACGCTGTATCCCGCACACAGCAGGGTAGGCAGAGGGAACCTCGTGTTAAGACACTCCGTTCCCCACTTTCCACCGAATTCTGGAGGCATTGCGTACTGAGTAGCAGAACTCAATGCCGCGCTTTGCCTCGACACCAGAGCGAAGAAATGAAAATTATAATGTAAATAAATATTTCACTTCACTCGAGTGGGGATCGAACCCACAACCAGTCGATTTTACAGTCACACTTTGTGCCTCTGCACCACGACCGGCCTCATATATTATATATTTATATATACCAGTATATATAAATAAATAATACAAAAATCTCAATTGAACACTTCTAGCCGGCCGCCGTGTCACCGAGTGATTCATCCTTAGTTTGATGACCTGTCTCACCACATTACGAAGTCGCTCTTTATAAAAACTAACGGTAACCGCTGCCACGGTCTTGCGAGTTTTAATCGTGTTTTTAGTATTGTTAAACAGACGTATTTCATTTTAAATCCATTGTTTTGCTACATACGTGCTTAAATATTTAGTGTCGTATTTCAGAATGAAATAAGTATACTAAATGAGTATCCTGCTCGACTCTACTATCTTAATTCAGTATGAAGTTTATTATAGTTTAATGCTGTATCCTGCACATAGTAGGGTAGGCAGAAATAACCCTGGGAACCTAGCGTTAAGACATTTTCGTTCCCCACTTTCCACTGAATTCTCAAATTTTGAGTACTGAGTGGCAGAACTCAAGGCGTTTTGCTTCATTATCAGAACCAGGAAGTGAAAACGGTAAAAATATATAATATCCCAAGTGGGAATCGAATGTACAACAGTCGCACCCTTGCCTCAATGCCACGACGGCCTCGGTATATCACAATAGCCAAATGAGATATAAAATACATATATTTGAAGTTAATCACAAAAAAAAAGGAAAGCTTCCAAGTTCCTACATCAGATTTTACTTGTTTTTATACCAACTGCATGATTTTCTTATTGCTACCTATAGTTATATATAGCATATCATTATAATATAATAAGAATAACTAATCGCATTTGTTAAAACATTACTAAAACAATAAAGTAAATTTATAAATTTTAAAAAAATCAGCTTCACGCTGTATCCCGCAAACAGCAGGGTAGGCAGAGGGAATCTAGTGTTAAGACACTCCGTTCCCCACTTTCCGCCGAATTCTGAAGGCAATACGTGCTGAGTGGCTGAACTCAACGCAGTGCTTTGCCTCGACACCAGAGCGAAGAAATGAACAAAAATAAAAATAAATAAATTAGCTTCACGCTGTATCCCGCACACAGCAGGGTAGGCAGAGGGAACCTAGTGTTAAGACACTCCGTTCCCCACTTTCTGCCGAATTTTGGAGGCATTGCGTGTTGAGTGGCAGAACTCAACGCCGCGCTTAACCTCGACACCAGAGCGAAGAAATGGAAATATAAATGTAAATAAATATTTCACTTCCTCGAGTGGGGATCGAACCCACAACCAGTCTATTTTACAGTCACACTTTGATCGTCTGCGCCACGACCGGCCTCAAGTTAAGTAAATATAAAAAAATATATATTTTACGTATTTGTTATTTATCAAATATTTTCGCATCACGTACACATAAGTGGTTAACTAATCACTTATGTATACGTGAAGCGAAAATATTTGATAAATAACAAATACGTAAAATTAATTAAAAACGTTATTTATTATTTTCTCTTCTTATTTTCTACAAAGTGCGATTTCACAGTCTCAAAATTTGAAGTAAGTTTACAAGTAGGTCAAAACTCAATATGGAACAAAACGGTGACTCTAGGTCAAAGACGATGATTGTGTCGCAAGATTGCGATCTGAAGAGTGTCGATCTTATTATATTATAATATACTTATTGAGAGCGTACTAACTGAATTGTATGAATAACTGAAAAATATATACTTAAATTTTTGGTTACATATACGGTTTAATGATGAATGAGGCCAGTCGTGGCGTAGCGGCACAAAGTGTGACTGTAAAACCGACTGGTTGTTCGATCCTCACTCGAGGAGATGAAATATTGACTTAAATTTATATTTACATTTCTTCGCTCTGGTGTCGAGGCAAAGCGCGGCGTTGAGTTCTGCCGCTTAACACTTCGGCAGAAAGTGGGGAACGGAGTGTCTTACACAAGGTTCCCTCTGCCTACCCTGCTGTGTGCGGGATACAGCGTGAAACTGATTTATATATTTGTGTATATAATATGGTTTAAAAGCGATTAAACGCGATTTCGCCGGCTTAAATTTATTGTTACATTATAGCCAAATGTGTTAGTGTGATGTATAATATATACTACTGTAAAGTTTCATCTAAATCCGTTCAGTAAATTTTGCGCGAAACTGGAACAAACATCAATCCTCACAAACTTTCACATTTATAATATTAACAGGATCTAATTTTAATTTGTTTTTATGATAGACAAGCATGGGCGTATCTAGATTTATTTTCAGGGCATTTTTTTTTAAGTAAAAAATTCTGGGGTGGACACGGATCAACCGCCCCTCCTCATATTCTTACCTCCATACGTTGTTTTTTTTAAAAACCATGTACCAACAGACCTGTCGATTCATGAGCGGTTTATAACATAAATAACTTAAATTATGTTAGTCAACTTTGACTAACTTAAGTAAATCAGCTTCACGCTGTATCCCGCACACTGCAGGGTAGGCAGAGGGAACCTAGTGTTAAGACACTCCGTTCCCCACTTTCTGCCGAATTCTGGAGGCATTGCGTGTTGAGTGGCAGAAATCAACGCCGCACTTGTCCTCGACACCAGAGCGAAGAAATGGAAATATAAATTTAAGTAAATATTTCATCTCCTCGAGTGGGGATCGAACCCACAACCAGTCGGTTTTACAGTCACACTTTGTGCCACTGCGCCGCGACTGGCCTCAAGTAACTTAAGTATTTCTTTTTTAACATTTTTAAAGTGTTATTCCACACTTAGGAAAGAAAAAAACTTATTTAGATCCTGGTCGGTTTCCAGGCAACGGTTCGAGTCCCACTACGTTCAAGTTTTTATACGTTTTCTAAATAAGTATTAAATAATTTTGTCTAATATTTTTGCTTTACATTTTTTATAAATTATTATTTTTTACCATATTAATATTTATGTTACTTTTTTTAGACTAAAATCGCTTAATACAACAGAATACTGCGTAGGTACTACTTTTAGTTAAATCGTCCATTTTATGAATCAATCTTGAATCTTTATTAATCTTTTTTTCTTTTGAATTCTTCATAATTAGAATTTTTTGCCCCAGTCATTCAATTTCTCGAAAGTCAACTGTATTTAATATTTTACATATTAGCAAGGAATTATCCTAAATTTATGCGTCAACATTTTCTGGAACATACGTAGGTACGTGACTGTATGATGTGAATCATGATAAGTTTCATGTTGCATCGTTTTTAGATATCATTTATTATAATAGATTAAATTTTTTACATTTTTTTAAAGTGCATTCTCTCTTGCCGATAATTAGTAATTATTTTTAGGTAGCGGAAATTTGTAAGAATCTCCCTACAGAGATTCTAACAAAATAAATAATTTGTAATAAGCGTATAAAAATTTCGACGTAGCTTGATGATAACATATGGCTTAGTGGTCAGAGCGCCTGGACGGTTTCCAGGAGGCGCATGTTCGAGTCTCGCTACAATCAAATTTTTCGAAAACGTATAAAAATTTCATTGTAACGAGTCTCGAAGTAGATTAAATTTTATTTAATAAACATTTACTATAATGCTTTTTACTAACATTAAAAATATAACAAAAAACATTAGGAGTTAAATTAAAAATTTAATATTATTTTTGATATTATTTGATAGTACAAAAAGCACATAACAGATTAATATACTTCTCTAAGAACAAATAAAATATAATAATTGGTTAGATTCCCTCAAGGACTGCAATTAAGTATTTTAGTATGCAATATATGATTTTAGAGTTAAATTTAATTTGTGTATAATTGTATATCTAGTGTTGTAAATATAACATTATTTAAATACTAACCATTAGTTTACTAATAAAGAGTTATAATATTGTTTGTTAATCGAAAATTTGTTTGTAAATTTTAGTGTCTCCTTTATTTCATAATTACATGAGAAATCTTGAAAATTGTTGGTGGTTAGAAGATGTCTTACCACTATATCTTCTAAAAATCAGTTTCACTCTGTATCCCGCATACAGGAGGATAGGCAAGAGGAACATAATGTTAAGACATTTCATTCTCCAATTTCTTCTAATTTGGTTCTAATTCATTAATCCATTTGGGAGTTATAATGCCACAGGTAGGCTAACAAATACACATATTTTTAAACACAATAAAAGAAATATTATCTCACCTTAAAGCAGTTTAGGATAAAATACCTAGAAATCAATGTAAACTTAAGATATTATTGTTCAGTTTCCCTACATTGTGTTTCACTAGCTTTTTTTTTATAATTGAAAACATTTCCGATTTCAAAACTATTTTTGTATAGTTACATTGATTGGTTCTTACTACCTGAATGTGGTCTTTTGTCTTCAGTTTATAAAAAGTTTACTTTTCTTAAAATTTTAGTTGTTTTACTCAAATTTAATTCACAAAGTAAGTAGCACATATCATAAAAATATTTTTCGTGTTACTAAAAAAATAATCTTAAATGTGTTTTTCCTCCTTGAATATATATATATTTAACAAATGAAGTAATAAATCAATTTCATGCAAAATTACATATTCTCTTTACATATCACCGTTGCCAGATGTCCCGATTTTTGGCCAAAAATTAAAAGTCCCGATCGGGGCAGGCATAATCCTGGTTTTCATGGATTATTCCACGTACTGTGAGAAATCTTTTTTAATACTTTAAGATTTTAATTAGTTAATATTAATTTCATACAAATTAGTATATTTGTAACTTATGTATAATTATTCTGAAGACTTACTTAACTACTTTACATATGATAAACAAAGACAATATCATTTAAGTATAGGGATTAGTAACATTTTTCTATTAAAAAAAACATTTTATATTGACATCTATCGCCATTAAAACCTTTACCTACAGCTCAAATAAAAGGATAAATAAAAACATCAATCACAATTATTTGTCTCGCTTTTTGCAAAAGAATCCCATATTTTTACTTAAAATGAAAAAAAAATCCAATTTTACCGAGAGAAAATCTGGCAACACTGATACATATTATCCTTTAAATTTGTCCTTCTAGTCATTTTATGCTTACCTCATAGACATTTGGATGCCATACTTTAGTTAAGAACCTAATAGATGGTGGTGAATATGGATAATCAGGAGGGAATTTCATGTGTGCCTGTAACAAAAATATTAAAAAAATTACAATATTCTTATTAACATAAATAATTACTAAAAAATATAATTTATATTATACTAGGGTAAGGATTATGCTGTATAAGTTTTAAAAGCTTCATTAGTCTTTAAGCCACTGTTAATTATTATACATTATTGGTGACAACATGTAGTAAACAGTAGAGCAAGATTAGTTGGTACTCTTTGTACAGATGCCTCATTTTTTGCCCAATTTTAGGGAATTTTAAGGATATGGAGAGAGGCATATATGCAATATTTTACAACTTATCTAATAGCACTTTATGTATGTCATGACAGAATAACATTTGTTGTATATTGTGCTGCTTAAATTTTTTTAAATGAAAAAAAAAAATTGTGAAATTTAGTAATATTTAACTTCAAAATTATTTTTACTTCTGTTAAACTTAGGATAATGTTTTTTTCCGTATCCATAACAGTAAGTTTTAATATTATATTTCTATATAACAATACAGTTTTTACTTTTACATAACTTTATAATAAAATTGTTTTTTGAATCATACCTTTAATAGGTGAAGAAAAGAAATGAAAATCTTCACTTATCTTTTGATTATTCTATTTCGTTTCAAAAAAAAAGAAAATACCTTAAAAAAAAAAAAGCTTTGTCATGACTATGGTGTAGGTATATTTCTACATCATCTTTGTTATCACTATATCAAAGTGTCATTAGCAGAAACAACTAATTACTATCAATGTATTGTTAAAAATAAATATATGACAGAAGAGAATTTATATTTATTTTTTGTTTTTATTTTTAATTGTAAATATATTTTTTTTGGGATAATAAATTATTTCTAATAATGGTCGTTGTTGGTTAACATAATGATTGTTGGTTGTAGTCTCACTTTTGGAATTATTATATATAATTAATTTCCTTAATAGACAAAGCCCAGCAAATTCTGAACACTAAATATCTCGACTAGGTTTTCCCTGTCTACTATGCTACACTTTAAAAAGCGACCTCATTGTTACCTCAAACACAAGCACAAAGCAATTCAGAAACTGAACTGAAAACAGTATAATATTTCTGAATTATTATTGCTTGCATTATTACAGCCATGACTTTCTGATTAATCATTAATCAGCAAGTCATGGCTGCCCGGAAGTAAGGTTTTCTGAACTTATGTGCGATATTCACTTGGAAAGAAAATATTGAAAAGCTAGAAAAATCGTAAAATGATATCTGTGCAGCTGTCTAAAGCTAAATTCATGAAATTCACTCATTTAAGCAAAATTTGTTGACCATACTGTACCTATTATTATTTAATAAATTAGGTACTCAAAGTCAAAACCTTTTTTTTATGACAATAATTTTTTTCCTCCTTTACTTCCACTTTGTTAATTCAAAAAAGTAGTTGATAAGAAGTAAACAAAATAATTTGAGTTTATTTATAATAATAATATACATATTCATATAGAATATTAAATTGCTACATCGAAAATTAGAGTCTATCCATCGTTTACAACAGTTTTATGTAATTAGTAATTTAAGTGACTATCTTGATCAACATACTACAAGTTATAACATGTTCCAACGGAGTGGGTGTGGAGTGTCTACACAGTAGGCTCCCTGCCTATCCAGCAATATAGAGGTTATAATGTAAAAATAAAATACTGCAATGATGCCATATGAAAGGACCAAATGTGGGTAAGCAAACTGAAATCATTTCAGTTATAAAAAAATAGATGTTCAAAAAATAATTTGTTATTTTAATATTTTTAAACTTATTGTAGACTCACAGTACATAAACAATATATGTCAATGAAAAATTAATCAAAATGTTATCTAAAAAAATATATTATTATTTATTTTTAATGTCTGTATGGCTCTTTTATCTGATATCATACTTTGCTATACATGAGTGTTAATAAACTAAATATTTATAATTTTCATTATCACTACTGATAACAACTGTTTTGATGATAATTGCTTATAACATTTTAAAATTTTCAATTTATTTAATGAAAAAACAATGATTATTTATACCACATTCTATACATTTTACTTTATAATTTTATATTTTGGTGTAGTTTTCAGTATTGATAAAGGTATTTTTTAAATATAACACATTAATTAGACAAAAGATATACATAGTATATAATACAATTTCAATGCACAATAGAATTGACTAACTTTTAAATACTACGGACGAGTGCACAATAATGAACTGTCTTACCTTGAAGTATCCGCCTTGATAAAGCGTGTCTGGAGGTCCAAAAATCGCCACTTCCCATTCAAATAAATTGTCCTCACCCGATAACTTTACACGAAAACCTTCCACGGGTTCCTCTTGAAGACTCTTATACTCTAAGGCTAAGGCCCTCAAAGCTGAACTGGTAGGTACCGTATTAGACATTTTTCACAATAATTTTTCACTATCGATAGAAAATTAAATAGCTATCTACAGGTGGATTATTGACATAACACTGTGGAGCACTTCTCGCAGTCCACGTACACACGAGGCATTTCAACTAGTCCCAAATCACAATAACAATGAACGAATTTTGGTAAACATATCGCGGGGAGCCCACGGATAGCGAGATTCGCGCACTGTCGACGCCAGCACGGTGTGTGCACGTTGTCTTTAATGAAACTATGGAAAAACGGGTTGTCGTTAACACGAGGCGATGTAAAACAATGTGTGAGCCACCATTCGACGTCCAAACAATCGAAGTTCCAAGGAGAACGACAGCGTATTCACTTGTGCACAGCTGCTACCTGAGTTGCCCGACCGAATATTGTAGAACAGCTGTTAGTTATTTCCGTGCTCGATTGCGCAGCGATGTGACGCACGCAGCCATTTATCGACTGCTCGCGCTTTTACTGCCATCTAGTGTTCGTTAGTGGAAGCGTCAAGAATTCAAATTTTTAAGTAACATATGTTCTAATAGTACAGTTTTATAATAATAGATGGCGGCACTATAGATTTGGTGTTTTTGAAATATATCAAGAGATGGCGTTACATGTCAAGTATTCGATAATTTTCGTGAATTGGAATTGACTTGTGAATCATATTTGTGAATTTGTTAATATATATTTTTGGATATTACAGTTTTGTTATTGAACAATCTTATTTTCCTTTAAATATATTATATACATTTTTCAGTAGCATAAATGGATGTTGTCATCACATCGTTTTCTTGAAAATTATAATCATAGTTTTATTAATAGCTATTAAAAAAAATCTAGCAATTTTTTTGAATTAATAGTCGATGGAAATAATTTAACATATTTCCTTTAAAAACTTTAACTAAGTAAATGTACAATATTTATTAATGAAATATTTATATTTAGAATATATTATTTGCATTTAAAATAAGTCAAAATGTTTAAAGTATTCATTTTTATTTATCTATAAATAACAAAGCATGTTAAGTTGATTGCGCCTTCAGGTATTGATTGTATGATCGTCATAGGCTTATGTTCTTTTACTAGTTATGACTTTCGACTTTAACAGGTTTCAAAAATATACATTTTCTATTTAAAATTTCTATCATTTCATTTCTTGAAGCATTAAAGGTAACCATACTGTTTCATTTAAGTTCTATTTACTGATTCACGTCTGCAAATAAATATACAAAAATATTGTAAAAGGAGCACAAAGTGTGACTGTGAAATCGACTGGTTGTAGGTTCGATCCCAACTCGAAGAAATAATAATAAATATTTATTAACATTTATATGTCTCTTCGCTCTGGTGTCGAGGCAAAGCGCGGCGTTGAGTTCCGCCACTCAAGACGCAATGCCTCTAGAACTCAGCGGAAAGTAAGGAACGGAGTGTTTAACACTAGGTTCCCTCTGCCTACACTGTGCGCGCTGTGCGCGGGATACAGCGTGAAGCTAAAAAATACAATATCTAAGTAGATTTCCAAATATAAATGTTGAATGTATAAATATATTTAATATTTTTCTTTGTAAAACACTGACATGTAAATATTTTTATATATATATTAGTACATTAAGGGCAATAGACGATGCCAGCTCGCTCTACATTCGAAGGTAGAGTAGGTATGCAGCCACGGTCAGGTTTAAAAGACTTTTTTTTTTAAGTTTAAGCCTCAAAATTATAGATAAAACAAAAACTTGTATAAAGCTGTATGTAAGTAACTATTTCTTTTGATATTTTGTTGCAACTGTGAATGGTAATGCTTAATATAATATTCTCAAGACGAATTGAATCGTCTCTTTGATGCGTTTTGTTAAAGATATTAAAAAAGTATTTTTTTAAGTGTTTTTTGACGTTATCCTAGTAGATATTATGTGAATTTAAGACTAAAACAGTAGAAAATAATAAAACAATTTCAAACTTGGTTGTTATTATAGTTTTATTAAATAAATCACAGTATATAGATAAATGCAAAACGCAACAAAACTGTGTGATAAATATTAGTCTATGCATGTCTTTATATATTTTAAGAAATCAACAGTATTATAAATATTTTGTCTACTTTAATGTTAAAAAAATGTAGCACGTTCCATCTGGATAATTTATTGTAATGTAAAAAAACAATGAATAACTTTATTTGTATAGCAGATAAATGTTCATACAAAGATTTGTTTTAGGTAGGTGGTTTCACGCCGTTTTTTGCACGTAACAGGATAGACAGAGAGAGCCTAGTGTTAAGACACTCCACTCCCCACTTTACGCCGAATTCTGGAGACATTGCGTGTTGAGTAGCGGAACCCAAAGCCTTTGTTTCGACATCAGAGATAAAAAGAGATCAGAGATAAGAAAAAATATATAAATATTTCATTTCCTCGAAAGGGAATCGTACCCACGACCTGTCGCGTTTACAGTCGCACGTTTGAGCCATTGCGCCACATATGGCCTCAACCAAAAAATGAATGATTTTTTCTTATTATCACAAAATGATTAATAAACTTATTCTTAGTGCATGCAATCAGCAAGTGGGCGCGTGAATCGAGCTCACTCGCCCACCATTGCCTTGTAAAGGCAACAAAAACCGGGCCTTGTGCAACCTACGGCTGTAACCCAGAGATTTTCAATATATACATATATATATATGTACCTTATAGATTATATATTTGTTGTTTAATAATCAATAATTTCAACTTATATATACTTAAATGGTAATTTTAACTTATCAGATGTTTAATACATTACCTAACTTATGATTCCCACCTACGCAAGTCATTGATAAAGGTTGAGTTGCATGTATGAGCTTAATGCATAATATGAACTTTCACTTTTTACTTTGTAAAGGCTTGGGACAATGCTGTTTTTTAAACATTAAAGATATTTTAGTTTTAGTATCGTTTTATGGATCATGATCAAACTAGTTTAGTTAAAATTAAGTATATATATTAAAATGTTAGAAATAATATTATATGAAGACAAACTATATGTTTGTAGTTTTCTAACTTGTGTATAACCAGTTAGTTATAACTATTCTTGTTCTTAGAGCAATTTACGTAGGAAGTATTAATTTGCGCTACAATTTCTATATTCCTTTCGATAGTAAAATATTGGATATTTTTATAAATGAAAAAAATTATAATAAATATATAGTATTTGTAATATTTTTTGAATATCTTAAAAGTAATTAAAAAAGGTTGTATCTAGTAAATAAGTTAAATATTTAGTTATGTACTAGGTTACTCAATAGTTATTAAAATAAAACTGTTCCATAATTTAGTTATTGATTAAATTTATTGAAAATATTTCGATACATTCATAGATAAAATTACTTTAGCTAATGTTTTTTAAATTCACTCTTCGTTTGGGGTAGCCGGAGAGAATAGAGCGCTTAAGGTTACAGCCTCTTCTCTTTCAAATCTCCCAACCTCTTAATAAATGCCCTAAATAATTTTTCTCAACAATAAAAAAAATATATAATTAATAAATTATTAATAATTGCCAAAATAAACAGACAGTAGACCATCGATAATATTATGCAAGTTGTCATACGGGAGACTAAATAAAAGTAGGTCAATACTATACGAGCGATGCAACTTGTGTCATACATAGTCAGACTGGATTTAATTGACGCCACCAAAGGCTTATGTAAATGTTCCTCACACGTACAACCACAATGCCACTTTAAAAGGATTACATTTCTGGCATCCATGTTTAATTATAATATATATATTTTTTTATCTTCTTATGTTTAACAGATAAAACATATATAGCCTAAAAAAGCCTAGATATAGCTGATATAAAGCCTATAGAACCTGCGTTCTCGATTTTTCGATTATTATAAAAGTTAATATATTTATTGTGTATAGTCGAATTTGAATCTACGACTATCGCATGCCTTCCACAACGTAATAATATTGCGTCTACGGCATCTTATATTTCTTTTTATAATATATTCTAACAATCGTTTTATTAAAAAAAGACGTAAAAAATATGACCTTGAGATAAAAGCAACAATAAGTAATTAATAATTTCAATTAGTTATGCTTGGAATGTTATATCTAAAGATATGTACGGTAGCGTTTAGTTTGTATTTAATTAAATTTATATGCTTTATTTATATATTTTTTTGTATTTTTTACATATACCAGATACATTTTCCTTCTATATTGTATAAGCTTACACGAATACTCTGAAAACTGATGTATGTCATGGTTTTCTTGTGGTTTAAGCATTCTCAATAAAACTAAAAGGTTGTTTGTATGAATAATCTATGTTTTAAAATATATAGAGCAAATGTATTATATTAATATAATGACGTGCATGTGTACGTTGAATTATATTTAAAGTGAGATCATAACTAAATATTTGTGAAGTAATCTTAAGTCATTTGTAACTAGAAAAACTATAATGAAAAGAAACATGACATAATTGTCATTAACAAAATAACCATTTGTTAATGTTTAAAGATTAGTTGTTAATATTTAAATGTGTTTCCAAATAACGTATTAGGCTGTCCATGTTCATTAAAGTAACATTCGCTATACCATTTTTGGTGTGAGTCCAACAGTGAGATGTAAGCGCTTACGTGTCGCGAAGGTTGGTGGGCGACGCTAGCCTGCATCAAGGTGTGAGGGGGGACCGGCGCCCGCGCAGACTCCGCGAGCCAGTCGCAGCCAGCGCGCGCGCACGCAGCGATACACGACACGAACGACTCTCGCGAATTTATTTTTATACACTTATTATTATTGTTACATGGCAAACGTTTGACTTTTTAATATGTGATATAGTTGTTTTTTTTTTTAAATTACGTACGTGTAAGGCTATTTAATCTTTATATTAAGAATCTCCTATAAAATATTTAATTTTTACCTTGTAAGTAATTTAGTGGGACCAAAATGACTATTAAAAATAAAAAGACTAAACAATCGTCCGAAGTGACTTCGTCTAAGAGTGCGTCTAGCAGTAGTGTTCAGAAGAGTAGCACTTCAACGTCCGTGCAGAAGAGCAGCAGCAATGTACAGAAGGTCAGCTCGTCTGGTAAGAAGGTTCGCTATATTGACGTAAAGGTCGAGGAAGATGACCCTCTTATGATTACCGATATATCTGACCATGCTTCAACAAGTGGCTCTATTATATCAGAACACTACAATAGCCATCCTCACTATATAATCACAGAGGCTCCCTCCGTCTCTGACTTGTCACATACAAGATCTCATGAGCATCACGTGAGCGATATGGCCCAGGCGAATACCGGTGAGTTTGTGTCTAGCTCTGTTCTTCAAGAATCCTCCACATCTCACCAACAAAGTTCTAAAAGTGAAACTTACCAGTCCTCATCAACGTCTATACAACATTCCGACTCGACTCACAGTCAAACATTTGATAGTACTGTGGATTCTTCTACTAGTAACCAGACACTCAATACCGCATTTATTGACAGTTCGGCAAATAATTCCGGTAATAACAGATTTTTGACAAGATCACAGGGGGCAAATGCTACTGATTCTTTTATTCAGTCCGAACGGCAAAGTTTAGTGAACTCACAAGCTATACAGCGCCGCCATCAACAAAAATCCAGTTCGTCGACGGACAAAATTACAAATCAGGGATTTACATCGAATGTTTCTGACACTATGAAAAATGTTAATGTTCGCGAGAATGATCGGAGAAATATTTCTGATTCTTCTAAAAGAATTCAAACTGTAGATGCAGATCGCTCTAATATTTATAGTGGTGACGGAAGCCTTGATAAGAATGTTATATCAAAAGAATACACTACCTCCTCACACTCCAGTGAGCAGAAAAGTAGCAGTGTAGCGAAGTCTACATCTTCTTCCTACGTTGTGGAAATCATTGATGGAAAAGAACGTATTATTGATAGCTCTAGCAGAGAATGGGGCGATGCCCAAGAGCATTCAAGTAAAGAAAATTATTCAAGTATTAGTGGAACTGGTATAAAACCAGAGTCTGCTTATAGTGTTCAAAACTATGATATGGCATCAAAATATGACACAGGGAAGGATGGAAAACAACCAATCAATGAAATGACTGTAAAAGAAAATTCTAAATTTATAAAAGATGGAAAACATGTCACAAGCCATGATAGTGTCATTTCACATAAAGACAATGCAATCCAACAACATCGCAGTACAATACAAGAACAAATTACTGATAAAGATCACTCACAAACTGATGATCGCTTTGAATCTACTTCTTCTCATTATATAAATAATGAACAAACTAATAAAAACATTGTTAAAAATAACACAACAGAAAGAAACAGAGTTAGCAATGAAACAATAAGAAGACATAACCAAACAGATTCTTCAAACTTCTATGGTTATGATTCCACTATTAATAATCAACTACGCAAAGTAGGTGATATTTTACAAGTTCAGGATATTGAAAATCTTGATTATTCTACAAAAATCCTGAAAAGCAATACAAGCAGTGCTCAACAAGAATCTACATCATCTTATGTGTTAGAAGTCGTAGACGGTAAGCAAAGAGTAGTCGATAGTTCACATAGAGAGTGGGGAGATAGTAAAGAGCGTTCTTCTTACGAGAAAAGCCATAAACTAAGTGGAACTGGAATTAAGCCAGAACATGAATATTCTCGTCATGTTTTGGATAAGGAGTCATATTATGATACCGGAAAAGGCGGAGTACCCAAAAGTGGAACATACGTTACAGAGGAGTCTGCTTTATACAAAAATGGGAAAGAAATTGCATCAACAAGTAACACATATGGTGGGGACTTCCAAAAAAAACCAGCCATCACAGAACACGTACCCGGACATGGAGATGACACAATAAGAAAGGATATCACTAAAAGTGAAAAAAATATTTATACTGATACACATGAGACAACAAGTGATACTAAATCTCATGTTCAAGATTCTAAGTATACTTCACATACAACAGATTTTATTTCGAAAGAAAAAGAAAATTTAACTAAAGAAACAACTTCAAAATCTACTTCCCAGACCAAGGACAATTTGACAACTTATGAAAGAAGCACTGGAACGTGGAATGGGAAATTTACTTATGAAACCGACGACGGCAAACCTAAGCGTCCCAAGGAAATGTCTCCATTTGGCAAACCTGAACAACCTAGGCATCATCTTAAAAGACAAGATACTGAGGATAATATAATATTATCTTCAAGAGATATAAAAGATTTTACATCTATCAGTGATTTACGAAAAATCATTGAACGCTCTCAGTATAATAAAGATGTCACTGTCAGTAACAAAAATATAGTGATAAAGAGGAATATCGACGACAGTGTATTAAAGGAAATAATTGACACTGTGAAAAAATATCCCTTCAAACGCATAGATAAAGTTACTTTTGGTACTAAAATTAACGAAGACGTAAAAGACTTATATGAAGGCATCGATACTGAGCAAACAACAATTATAAATACAACCACAGGAGAACAAATCAAAAAATCATTTGAAATAGACAAGACAAGGAGTCAAATTGAAGTGACAAGATACATAACTGAAAATGGCATCACTAGAAAAGAAACTACTTACGAAGATGCAAAAGAAGACGAAAAGATAAAAACTGATGTTTTTGTCGACAATAGTTCGTTAGACATCAAAAACTTGGTAAGTTTGTTTATATATATATCTATATGTATATCATTTATTGAGTTTATATATTTATTTAGAATATAATATATTAATGTGTATTGTTTAAATTTTAGAAGGATGTCCGCACAACGAAAGATATACGCGAATACGACGTGGTTGATCGGGCAATTACCGACACTACGAGAGAGGACACTACGAGAGAGGACACTGTCGTCAGCACCATCTACGACGAAACAATCATAGATGACCGAAAAACTGTGCGAGATGACAGGACTGTTGTAGAGGAGACAATTTATGTAGACGATACGAGACCAAGACAGGGTGGACCCAAGAAACCAGAGAAGATCGTGCATAAGGAGCAGTGCATTTGTGAAATTTGTACTTGTGGGTGAGTAGTATTACATGTTAATAACTATGAATCATTTTTTTATTCGAATAGATTTATTTTCAAGGTTAAGTGTACATGTTCATATACTTTGTGTAGGCGGCCACAGTTTTCGGTGTTATTACTGTTTTTAACTATAGTGGTATAGTTATTCGATTTATCATTGGATAATATATGTTTTTTAAATAAAATATAATAAATCTTCACGCTGCATCCCGCAAACAGCAGGGTAGGCGGAGGGAAACTTGTTAACACTAGGTCTTAACAGACACTCCGTTCTCCACTTTCTGCCGAATTCGACGTCGACACCAGAGCGAAGAAATGGAAATATAAATTTAAGTAAATATTTCATCTCCTCGAGTGGGGATCGAACTCACGACCATTCGGTTTTACAGTCACACTTTGTGCCGCTGCGCCACGACTGTCCTCAGATTATGTTAATAGTAGCAGTAAATGGGTGTCAGTTTCAAATGAAAGTTGAAAGACATTCCAATATTATCTAACACAATGTCCTGTCACAAGCTTTTAAAACTTGGAGAGCACTCTAAATATTCTTAAGTACCAGCCACTTTATCTTTGAAATTTAAGCTGTGTCCACTGACAATTTAAATTACATTAGGCAAACTCAACGGAATGGTCAATCTAAATAAAACAGCAAAATTATTTAATGACTACCACATGAATTTATATACAAACATATAGTATTTGAACCCATTACCATCAAATATAATTTACATAACAAGAAATGGCTGAACTGCGCTACAGCGACGTCTATTTTATTGTTTACATATTTTGGATTAGTGCCTAATTTTACACGTATTTCGCTTTCGTTTGTTTGACCTTCAATTGTTTAACATAATTAATTTTGACAAATCCACCGTTCACGACGCCATATACTGTGATACTTTGACGTATGTAGATACTTCATAGTCAATACAAATAAAATTTTATAGCCGAAACCTTATTTTGACAATAATGTGAGTCATATAGCGTTGGTAGAGTTCGTTGGGAGTTCTTATATTTATTTTGGGCTTGGGTTTTTGTTACCAACCTTAACTCATTCGCTGTCAAAAACTCGTTTAGATTATATTATCGTTCGGCGTTTTAACAACAATGCTTAATATTCTGAAGAAATGGGGTCTGTCTAAAGATAAACGAAACGAAAGGCATTCCTTATATTGGTCGTAAGCAAACAGAGCTACTATTTATCACTGTTCAACATTGTTTGGTACTTTTAGGATTTTGTGTATCATACTTCATATGAATATTATAAATGTGAATATATGTTTGTTTGTTACGCTTTCACACCAAATCTACGCAATCGATCATTATGGAACTTTGTACGCATATTGTTAGAGGTATTAGAAAGGATATATTATGCTTTGGGCATATTATTCGGCGTTGAGTTCTGCCACTCAACACGCAACGCCTGCAGAATTCGGCAGAAAGTGGGGAACGGAGTGTCTTAACACTAGGTACATTCTGCCTACCCTGCTGTGTGCGGGATACAGCGTGAAGCTGATTTATTTATTTATATTATGCATAATACAAAAATAAATTAAAGCGAGCCGCGTTTGAATCTCTAGCTTAAATATTAAAACATATATTAAAATAATAATATTTTTGTTATTCAACACATTTCAAGACAATATAAAAAGGTCGTAAACATGTTAATATAATGTATTACATAAAAAAATATTAGTACATAGTTATCATGGTTCTTATCTCTCCATTGTATAACGCTTAATCGGCAACTAACAGCCATATAAATAATTGATTTTTGCCAATAATATGTTATCCTATTTATTAGTCAATTATAATATATATTATTGAATCGATTTTATACATTTTGCAATCGTGATAAAATAAGTTATATTTTTGATAAATAATATTAATAATGTTTGGCTAATTTGTAAATTTAGATTTTTATTTTTTCTGTCCTGTATCTCGTAAATAGAAGAAAGCTATATTTTTGTTTATCGAGAAGTGACTAGGTTTATTATAAATATTAATTTGAGTACACAAACAATAGATGTCACTGATTTAAATTCAGAAAACGTCGCTTTGAGTATACTTTATAAATCAAATTAAAAATCAGCTTCACGCTGTATCCCACACACAGCAGGGTAGACAGAGGGAACCTAGTGTTAAGACACTCCGTTCCCCACTTTCCTCTCTACGCCGCGCTTTGCCTCGACACCAAAGCGAAGAAATAAAATATAAACATAAATAAATATTTCACTTCCTCGAGTGGGGATCGAACCCAACCAGTCGATTTTACAGTCACAAATTGTGCCTCTGCGCCACGACCGGCCTCCACTTACTTTATAAAATTGATCAATATTTTTATTTAAATAAGAACTCTTTTGAAATATCTAAATTAATTATTAATCGTTACTAAGTTAATTATTCTAGTTCTGATAATTCAAATTTAATACACATTTTAAACATGTAGGAGGATGACAATTAACAATATAATATATTATGTACATACATTTTCGAGAGAGAGATTAGAGGCCAGTGGTGGCGCAGTGGCACAAGGTGTGACTGTAAAACCGACTGGTTGTGGGTTCGATCCCCACTCGAGGAGATGAAATATTTACTTAAATTTATATTTCCATTTTTTCGCTCTGGTGTCGAGGTTAAGCGCGGCGTTGAGTTCTGCCACTCAACACGCAATGCCTCCAGAAATCGGCAGAAAGTGGGGAACGGAGTGTCTTAACACTAGGTTCCCTCTGCCTACCCTTCTGTGTG
>JAATLQ010004913.1:0-17138 GCA_013421005.1 Heliconius erato x Heliconius himera | reverse complement strand
GTCGCATAAAGTAACTAAATAATAGAATGATTTTTACCGCTACTTTTATCGCTACTCTCGAAGTAACACTAAATTTTACGTTAAGATTTAACGCAAAATTAACCTTATTTTTACGGTATTTTTCCGTTAAGTTAGCAAGTATCGCTACCAAATACTAACGATACTTAAGTATCTCTATGGCATTACCGGTAATTAACGTTAATTTTAAATGTGAATTGGTAACGTTAACAAGCCCTGCCGCCGCTCAACACCCAATATCTCCAGAATTCGGCGGAAAGTGGGGAACAGCGTGTCTTAGACTAGGTTCCCTCTGCCTACCCTGCTGAGTTCGGGATACAGTGTAATTAAAAAAAAATAACGTTATAAAAAATGTAATAAATAAAAAAATACTAAGAAAATGCACCATACAAAACTTTATACTTAATGGAACTAACTACAACCATCAGTTCTTCAAGCACTGCATGTTGGATGAAATTAGTAATTAGTTAACATCAAAACTTGGCTCAAGATTGTTCCTACGTTGGCTTCCCACGACCTGAAATGCTTAATACATACACTATATATTTACCTATATAGGTACATATATAGAACTCTACTTACTGACTGACAGACGACCCATAGACGTTGCCATAAATGGTCTGTGGGGAGTGTAAGGGACCACTGAGAAAGAAACATTAGGAGTGTCATGTCACACTATATTCTTTCTTTCGTGCATAAGGGGATCTAGTGTGAAGACACTTCGTTTCTCCATACCGCCACATTTTTGAGGCATTGCGTGATGACTGATGAGTCGCGGAATTCAACGCCGCGCTCTATCTTACTGTTGCCCTTCAGAGCGAGGAAAATAATTAATTTCGCCGAATTGGGATCGAAATCACAACGATCAACGGAAACATTTGTTTGTGAAATCAAAATAAATCACAAAATCCTAACTAAGCTACTTTCTATCTAAAATAATCCTATTATAGAGGAAATCATTATTGGATTCGCTTTTAATGGCCGCATTAGGTTATAATGGAAAGTGAAATTAGGTATGAATTTATTGGGCTTAATAGACTTGCTTAGTGATCAGCATTAGTTATAGAATTACTCGCGGTTCAACGGATTCCGGAAAACGTGGAAGATAGCGGGAACGTTGTTAAATGACTGAAATGTATTAAAATTTAAGACAAAAAAAGTAATTCAAGAAAATATCCAAGGCAGAGAGAACGAAGTGTTAAGATACTTTGTTCCACATGCCTCAATTTTCAAGAGATTGTGTGTTGAGTTTTAAAACCCGACGTCGCTCTTTATGTTGTTATCAGAGAAGGAAAATAAAAATAATTTATTCCCCAGAGTGGGGATCGTACTCACGATCAATGACTTCATAGTCATACTTTGTGCCACTGCGCTACAACAGCCTAAATGTTTCATGTGTTATACAATTCTCAATTTTTTCCATTTGTCCACGGATTCAAAGACTCAAGTTAAAGTTATATAACAAACTAACTAATTAAAACGAATTTTAATTTTAAACTTTAAATTGTATAATTAACACTTTAATTAAAAAACTTAATAATATGCTTCTAATCTTTTATACATAGATCCCTTAAGTATGAGAGTCAAGGGACGCGGTACTTTCAAAGTTAAAATATGAAAGTTGGCATTTTAATTAAAGTTTAAAAAATTGCATTTGAATAAGTAACGATCTGGCACATCTTTTTAGTCTCGGAGCAATTATAAAGACGATTTTTATAAAACTTTTGAATGTTGGTACCTTCTAATACTATGGTTGGTACAGCTTTCATGCATATTATAAAGTTGCTAAGTTTTGTCACATGATCAAAATAAAAAAATATTTTTCTTAAGCTTCACATTTCTAGCAAAGTAGATACTTCGTTCTTCACTTTCCGCTAGAATTCCATACATTACATTCAATAACTTTGTGGGTCCGATTCCAATTCGAGAAAGTAAAATATTTAATATTTCCACTGTCTTCGCTGTAGTAACGAAGCAAAAGCGCGTCGTTGAGTTCCGTCATTCAACACTCAATGCCAATATAATTCAGTGGAAAGTGAAGAATTGAATGTCTGAACACCAGGTACCCTCCCACACATAGCCTATCTTGCTATGTGCGGGATACAGCATAAAGCTAAAAAATATTGAGAGGCGGAACTCAACGCCACGCTCTGTCTTGTCAAGGTGGATAACTTTACTTTCCATTACAGTAATCCTTATACTCTACAAAATGATAAAAAAAAAATATTATAATATTATGAAATATACTTTCCACAGGACGAGATCGCGGTTTTAATATATTACTATGCGTTAATTAGCATTACTTGATAGTGACAGAGGGCCTTAATTACCTTGTATGGTGTATGTACTCGAAAAAATAGCGTGCGCTGGAACCGTTCTTTACAATAGAGGTTCTGTTTATTTTTCTTTATTTTACATTTAATTTAATATGGGAAATGTTGTTTTGCTGCTATGGTGAGCTAAGGGTTACCGGGTTACGGAAGTTTCCCTTGGCTCCCGTAGCTTCGGTCTGTAGCGATCGAGATGGAGCACCGTGAGGGTGGGTTAAGTGTATAGTGTGGATGGTCTAGATGTATAGTAGCGTAACTCAAGACTATGCAGTCCACCAGAATGGGAAAATGAAAATAAAATAAGATTTTCTTTGCACACAAATCGTATCCACAAGCATTATTAGACAAAAAAACATATTTTTATAATATATACTTCATAAATTACGCTCGGAATCTATTTTTCCGCGTCATTTCCGGTTACTAATTCGTTCCAATCCACTATTGTTGCCTACGGCAGATATTAAAAGGAGTATTATAGACACTCCGTTGGATACATAGGCAACTAAAGCTAGTTTTGTACACCTAATTAACCTAAACACAACAAAATATATTAAAATAAAATAAAATCAGATAAACGCTGTATCCCGCACACAGCAGGGTAGGCAGATGGAACCTAGTGTTAAGACTCCGTTCCCCACTTTCTGCCGAATTCTGGAGGCATTGCGTGTTGAGCGGCAGAACTCAACGCCGCGCTTAGCCTCGACACCAAAGCGAAGAAATGCTACTAGATAATATATTTAAATTGTACTAAAATATATAGTAATCAATGATCCCTAAAACATCGAACCGACGGCGTGACCGATATTGTGGGTAACTCCAACCCAGTATTGTTTCTGCACGCTACTGCCTCTAATTATCGTATTAACTGAAGAGCGTTTTAATTTATCTGTATAATTTATTATTTTAGCAGTATTATACACATTATACTATGAAAAAGCAAAAGCATCACGCTGTAGTAGAAAAAATGTAGTAGTGCTCACTCCGTCCACCACGCACTTTATTTTTTTTTTAAATTAATGAGAGACGGAACACTATATATTATATATATATATATATATATATATATATATATATATATATATATATATCTGATATTATGTTGCCATGTGTATCAAAACGTAACAAAGAAATACTAATTAATTTCCCCGAATGGGAATCGAGTCCACAACTGTCACGTTTACAATCGCACGCTTTAGTTCTTACGCCACGACGGCCTCAAAAACATAAAAGTTCTAGAAAATAAGATAAAATGGCTATTTTACTACTATTTTCAAATATATCGATTGGACGCGTCGCTATGACAAATGCATACTCTATTGCCCCGCGAACAGATGTATACGGTTTAAAGTAGATGAGTTATGGCCTTTCTTTGAACTGAACAATGTTTGAAAACTTTTTCTCATTGAAATTTTGCAAATTTTACAATAGATATGTATGTGAAGCTTATTTAAGTTTTATAACATTTATTTTAGGAGCTATTTTTTATATTTTGTTAGGAAATTAGTAAATTTGTTTCTACATGACAGATATGCTAACAACAAATAAGTTGTTACAAGTATATTAAAATTTCGATGTAGCTTGATGAGACCGTATGGTCTATTAATCAGTCTTCATTCAAATTTTATACGTTTTCAAAAAAATGTGATTTTCTCAAATGCACGTTAAAAATGCTAATATTACTAGCAGTCTCTTATAGAGTCAGTCTTGGCGCAGCTGCACAAGCGTACGACTAAAATCGTGATATATTGTGGGTTCGATTCCCTGCTGACGCTGACACACTGCGCCATAACGGCTATTTTGTTTGTTTCCCATATCAATATTAACATTTTATCCAAAATCACTAGAAATCACAAACAGTTTAGACAATTTCGCATCATAATATATATAAATAATATACAAAAGTATGAAAGTTCGCAGAAGTAATGGAGAGATGCCAACGATTCGCCGTACATCGTGCTGTGACTCACGAATGTTTTCGTCACGCCTAAAATATATTACTATTATTAGTCATAGCAATATTTTGTCCAAAATCTTTAACCTTTTTAAATAACATCTGCCTATAATAATATTAGCATCTGGATCTTGGATTTATTTTCCTACTGTAGCACCTCGGCGTTAGGGTCCGCCATTTTATGAATTTAGAGGTACAGAACAAAGTATATTATAATAATTTTAGCAATGGGCAATGCTTGAAGCTAAAAATAAATAAATATTATAGTAAAATTAATGTCTAAATATCTTAAAAAATATTTGCTGTAGCTGTTTCGTAGCCTGAAGCTACGATTCCGTAGCTACTAAATTGCTACGAATCTCTTTATGTGCATAGCATTTAATTATAGAATTAAAACAAATCATTATAAACTAAATAGAGAGAGAGTTTATTGATGTGTACAGAAATTAAAAATACCTCTTATACTTATGTGATTCAATAGATAATACTTCTCAGCATATAGCTGTAGCATTATCAATAGTTTCTTTAATGTTTCCGTAGCTCAGTTTTTTGAGATCATCGTGGTGGAGTAGTGCAGTGTCTCATAATTAACGCAACGGTTGTTGGTTCCGGAATGGTTATAGTTAAATTCTTTTTAATTCTACGGCTTGGAGGAAAGAGCGCGGCGTCTTTGATTTTAAGCAAAAGAAGCCTGGTGTTAAAACACTACATTTCCATTAAAACACTCCTTTTCCCCATTTTCCTCTAAATTCTCATGGTATTGCGTATTGAGTTCCACTATTTAATACGCAATAATTGTAGAAAAGTATAATATTATAACAATAGCTTCTTCTATGTATCTAACACTTATGCGGCAAAAAAATATGAAAATGCGATACTTCAATTAACCAGTAAAATATATGAGAAACATTCAATAACTTTATAATATGCCAATTAATAATTATTAACACTTTACATACCATTTAAAAATGTTTAGATATATATATTTTTTTCAATTTGCTTATAAATTTTCCTAGCATATTTTTATTTTGAACCTATTTTGAATATTAAATTTGAAAACGACGTCGCATCGTAGTACATCATAGAGACGAAATTCTTCCACCATACAGTAAGCAAGACACGCTATTTGCATTTTATTAAATTCAAAATTTTATTTTATCACCGCAATCTCATGTCGTTCGAGATTCATAAGACCTGTCAGTACCAACATTTTCATATTATATATGTGTATGGTAGTATATATGTAAGTATAATATGTAGATGTATGTATGATACCTTATTAAAACTTTACAAGTTTTGAAATTTAGATACGCGGTTGCGTATCAAGCCAAGTTCAGGCCCCAAATAAAAGGAAAAGGCAATGACACAGGTATGTTTATGACATATACAAATTGAAGCTACCTTTAACAAAACAATAACTTTGAATCTTCAATATATAATAAAGGAATTTTATTTATATATTAAAACTCAAAATATACTGCATATGAGGCCGTTGTGCCTCACCGTCACAGCGTTTGAAAGGAATGACGTGACTATATGTCCTCTGCCTACCCCGATATACCACGGGTTACAGCGTGAAGCTTAAGAAAAATATTTATGGCACGTTCGCAATATCATAATCAAAGAACAAAAACAGCAACAACAATAAAAATAATTGTTTATTTGAACTGACAAAATCCAGCGCTATGATCTAAAAAATCAATTTTTATTTTACCAGACCGATAAACACAGTATAAATATAATCATTTGCTCGAGGCCAAGACCTCTCGTGTACAGTCAAAGACAGCTCATTAAGAAAGTAACTTAAGTAATTCGACATAATTATTTAAAATGAAACAAAATAGAAATGAAATTCACGTTTTTGTTAATGTTAAACTCAAAATCCATTAGTCGGTGACTGTAGTTGGAATACGTTTATAAGCCAAAGTAAATCATGTTTCACTGCCAAATTTTGTGACGCCGGCCCCAGGAAGTAGGTACCACATTAGCCAAAAGGCATTTGATATGCCGTAATGTCTTTTTAATATATAATTTTAAAATAATACTTTACTTAATAGATAAATTGCGTTTAACATTTTTTTTGGAATCTTATAATTTATTTTTGAACCAAGATCTTTCCCTAGGTAAAGAGGTAAAGAGGAGCAAACAACGCAAGCGCATTAAGAAGATTGTAAGAGAGTATCCAGAATGAATTTCTCAAAATTCTTACGAGAACGGAATTTTTTTTTTTTTCAATGTAACGTTTTAAAGTCCACGTAAACCAAGTTGCGAGCAACTACTAGTTATTCATTATAAATACTAAGCCAAAAATACCTCAGCCGTACCAGTTGCGACAGCTCCAGACCCATCAGTGATAAAACCTTACAAAATACAACTATTTGTAACTAAACGTGTTATATTTATTGTAATAATCTATTGATTGATATAATCGATAGGCATTTCCTTTGCAAGTTATAGCTCAGCTTACTTCGTATTAGTTGGATCACGCACAGGCTGTACTGCGGTAACGTAAAGAACATTGTAATATTGCTTACAAAGTAATTTTATGGGAAACTTCAGTTCTGGTACGAGTATAGTATGTTGTTTATTTTGATATTTTATTGGATTTTTTTATCTACACTAATAACATATAGTTAAAGAGTTTTTGTTGAACGTACTAATCTCAAGAATTATTTATTGGTCCAAAAAAATAAATATCTTTTGTTTTGGATACTACATTTATAGAGAAAGGCTATTAACTTTATTACATAATTTAATATTATTTTAATTTAGATATATTTTTTTTACATAATTTAAATTGTCTCGATGTACTTTGATTAGAGTTACATCGGACACTAAAATCTACAACTATTTTATGCAATTTGACACACTGCAATATAAACATCACCATCATCATCGCGATCAGCCTATCTTTGTAAATTTCTGGGTAGAGGCCATTATAATAGTATCTATGTAGAGGCTAGTCGTGGAGCAGAGGCACAAAGTATTACTGTAAAATCGTCTGGTTGTGGATTCGATCCCCACTCGAGGAAATAAAATATTTATTTACATTTCTTCGCTCTAGTGTCGAGGCAACGCGCGGCGTTTAGTTCCGCCACTAAACACGCAATGCCTCTAGAATTAGGCAGAAAGTGGGGAACGGAGTGTCTTACACTAGGTTCCCTCTGCCTACCCTGCTGTGTGCGGGATACAGCGTGAAACTGATTTAATTTATAATAGTATTGTTAGATATTTCAAGTGAATTTATAGTAGATTATAATATCCACGTAGAGCCATATTTACTAACGTGGATTGTAAACATGAGCGTGTCTTTGTGATTCTAGCTAATTAATATTACGTAACACTGTTTTGGTTTCATGACTTATATGAAACTAAGTTAGCTAGCTCTATATGAAACTCTACTGAATCTATCTTTATACTATACGAACAGCTTGGTTTAAATGACATAATAATATATATTGAATATATTATGTAAAGCTTCACGCTGTAACCCTCATACCAGAATGTACAAGGAGACCTTAACCTTTAAACACTTCCTTTTCCTTCGTTTCCGAATTTTCAAGACATTTTGTGTTCTATCGCGGAACACTACGTCACGTTTTGCTTTGAATGTATTGATTTAAATTACTATTATTTTTTGATTAAATTAGATTAACTTCCTTATTCTGAAAGACAAAGCGTAGTGACAATTTCCGTCAAATAACAAGCAAGTTCCTTAAAACTTGGTGGAACGAAAGAACGGAGTGTCTTAACAATATGTTCCTCTGACCTACACTGCTATATGCCAAATACACGTGAAGCTAAAAAAACATTCACCAAGTCGACATCGAACCCACAACCCACCTTCCAGTCATATCAATATCATAACACAAAATAACATTTCTCAGACGACCCTAAACATTGAAACATGAATGCAAATAGCCATAACGAGTACTAGAATGAAGTCGTTCAACGGCGCACTCGTAAAACGCGAATAAAATCTGGCATAACAGCCAGTTGTAAAATTACACCGTTTCCGTACCCTATTAATTGCATAATTTGTGTTTAGGAGTTATATCGGTTTGATAGAGTAAGTTTCTTTTGTTAATTTTTATGAGAAACTAGTGGCCGTAACTTGGTGCAAATTTTCACGGCCCTAAAAAAGGTAAAAATTAGTTTTTTTTCCAATTTCCCTATCCTGTAGGAGAAATTTTATCTTAGTACAAAATTTCAGCGTTCTACACCTTGTAGTTCAGGTTGTATGTATGGTTCAGGTTGTGCCGTGTATTTCCGGTTTTAGGTTAGAATCCCACTCAGAGATATGAAAATCAATTATTTAATATTTTCATTTCTTTCCTCTAGAAACAAGGCTGGCGCGGCGTTACGCGGCTTAATGGGGAATGGAGGCTCCCACGGTACGGTTCTTATGTTCTATCTTCCTACCCTATTATGTGCGGGATACAGCGTGAAATTAATAATAAAAGTAATAATAAGGGTATGGATCAAGCGTATGTAGTGTCGTAATACTTAAAACAAAAAAGGTCACTTGGTTAGTTGTTGTTATACTCTATCCTAGTAGGATCCACTTTTCGAGACTATGCGCCTTGAGAAGCGGAACTCAACGCCGCTCTTTTTATTATTACTAGAGCACGGAAATGAAAATTATTTATACTCCGGAATGGAATCGAAACCATAACCTACGAGCTCACTGTCAAAAGCAGTGCCGCTGCTCCACGACGGCCCCCATCCTGTTATAAATACGTCTGTGACTCAAATAAATATAAACGGATATTTGAACCTGCAACAAAGTCCATATACAAGGAATTCCCTTAAGAGCCTTAATAGCTTTGCACCTAACGCGGCTTAGAGGATCTCACGGGTCGATAAATCACAAAGTACCTGTTTTCGTACTTGAATTCTTGGTTTATATTGTACAGAAAGCTTTATATAAATAGTTTTATTTTATATTATATGACTTATATAATAAAATACTGTATGTACTAAGGCCGATGTATGTGTGTGTGCGTAGCAGCACAGGGATAGGGTAAATGAATTTAGGTTCGACTCCAAAACGGGGGAATAAATTATTTTAATTTTCAGAGTTCAGGCAAAGAGTTCTTCCATTCAACACGTAATGACCCCTGTCTAACCCGCTACATGCGGGATACACGGTAAAAATGGAATATATCTCCAGATACGATCATCTACATGTATCGCAAAAAATTTAAGTCCTTTTTTGCGCTAGCTAGCTTGCACTTTACTCACATCTCAAGTGTCGAGTCACGCATCTTCTATAAATTACAAAGTATTACGAAGAAAAAATTAACAGGTAAGAGCCAGTAATGATCGAACTTCGGGTGACCAATTTAGATATTCAAATTGTGCTACGCTTTATCGATGTTTCACGCTCTTGAATAAATGAGTGACTTTGTAAACTGTTTTGTGAGGAAAAATTCTACATTTAGTTATAATTATACACAGATATCCCTTAGAAAGCGGAGGGAAGTAGGGAAAGGGGTGTATTAACTCTAGGTTCCCAAGCTCCCTCTGCTTACCTTGCTTTATGCGTCATCAGCATACAGCGTGAAGCTAAAAATAAAATTTACTCAATTTCTATCAGCTCTTTTCAGTGTGTGAGCATGCACTATAAAAGCGACGGTTGTGCGTTCGATTCCCATATTATTTCCTAGCTCTGGTACTAAGAAAAAGCTCGGCGGTTCGTTTCGCCATTCAAGTTACAATGCCTCGAGAATTCAGCGGAAAGTGGAGTACAGAAGTATTTTAATGAGAAAGGAGTATTTTTGTTATTTATATGTGGGATAAATATTTATAAGCTCTTTAATTGGTTTTCTTTCCTCCAGTTAAAATCGAACCCATAGTCGTTTGCTTGTGTGCTCATTAAGTTGATATTAACATTAATTCGAACTTTCAAGTGTATTTAAAGTCTTAGCAGGCGTAAACCCGCTAACTCCTGTTAATAATAAACGTGGCTGCATTTGAACACGTTACAAGTGTCGGCTCCGTCGCCGTAGCTCGCTGTTACCGAGTTAGCTTGTCACAAAAACTTAGTACGTAACTTTTGTGAGGCAAGCATTCCGAAAGGGGAATACTATTATGGAATTACTCGATATTTTTCTTTTTTTTTTAGGAGGTCGTGGCGCAACGGAACATGCGTGCGACTGTAAACGCGACAGATGCCTTCATAGTTCAAGTGTCTTAATAGGAACGGTATCTAATACTAGGTTTCTAGGTTCCTTCCATCTATATATCTTATATGTGAGGGATACAGTGTGAAGCTCGAAAAAGAAAAGATTAAATTATATAAAATTAAGAAAACAAAATATAAAACACTTAAGCATTTAATTATTAGAGCCGTTATGGCCTAGTGGCACTATAGTGGCTGATACGCATCGGTTGTGGATTCGACTTTCATATTCACCTCGCTCTGATGACAAAATAAAGCACGACGTTTACTTCTGCCACTGAACACGAAATATCTCAACAATTAGTGGGAATTCAGAGAACGAAGTGCCTTAACACTAGGTTTCCTCTGCCTACTCTGCTATGTACAAACGATACGAAACAGTATGAAACTAAAAAAAAATAATGAAATTATCAAACGCTTACGAAATACACTACCACAAAACCTAATGCAACGAACTCTTTGTCGAAGTTTAAACTGCTATTAGCGGAATTGCTGTAAAGTGGCACTTTTTACTCGAAAACGTGGCATTATGACAAGTCGACGATTCAGTGGAATGTCTGCCTCTTTCTTATCAATTGCTTTTTGGTGATAATAAAAATTCTTTGATTGTTATATTAGTAATGTAGATAATATTAGTTTTTATTATTAAACTTGACTTTTGTACTACGAATAAATGGTTTAATTTTTTATTTTTTTTTTTGGATTTAGTGTATCCAAAAAATGTCAAAGATGATTTGATATTTTTTGTAAAAGAACACATTAACACTTGTTTATATTAGACCTTTTCTCTTCTTCAGTTAACATAGTTTAGTTTTTTTACAATGGATCTCAACAGAACTTCACACCAGCGGATGCTTTCTATAACAATCCGCAGCGTTCAGTTCCGCCACTCCACACACAATATTTCGAAAATAGACGAAAAATTAGAAACGGAGTGTCAAACACTACCTCCACTTACCAAGCTATACATGAAAAAACATGAAAAGCTAAAAAGAAAAACACACACACACACCACATTCACATTCAAAACATGCACCCAGTAATATGTTAGCGCAAAAGTTTTGTAAACAACACAATTTGTGTGTACACGACACACAAACGTACATCCACAACAGTCGTTTAATTCAGTTTGCCTCATGTACTATAGTACGGCGTAATAGTATCGCGAGATTGGCCGTTACCCGGTCTGCCAAAATTTTCCGGGCGCCGTGACAAAACACGTTTTGTGAAAAGATTAAGCTCCTATATTTAAATTTTTTGAAGGCACGTGCTAAATGCTGTAACTATTTTAGTTTAATTATTATTGTATATATTGAAAGTGTGGTTAGAGGTTGACTGTAAGCGTGATGGTTGTGAGTTCGATTGTCACTCGGGGGTTGTATGTTTTTTAAAATTATTTTCATTTCCGCTGTGGTAAATGATGGGTGGCGTTGCGTTTCGTCACTCAACACGCAGTGCCGCCAAAAGTCGACGAAAAGTAGAGAGTGCGTCGATGCAAACGTGTCTTAATATTAGGTTCCCAGGTTCTCTCCACATGGTATACCCTACTTAGCTACCCGCTTACCTTGTTATGTGGAGCCAAAAAAACATATATCAATGTATTTAAATAAACATTTTAATAACTTAACATAAAAAGTTCATTATTTAGTCCACAGCTTACTTAAAAGTCTTAAACTAACGTAAAAGCTCATTAATGTCTCTCTTCTAAATAAATACTTATTTATACAGAAAACTTGACTGGGAGGTAGAAATTTATGGACATAGAATTTATTACACGAACGAAATCTTTTCTTATATTTTAGAATAAATCTATAGCTTTTGCCTCACACTAGCCGTGTAACTTCAAAAACCTAGTGTTGAAACACTCCAGTACTCACGCACTGCGAAATTTTCGAAGCATTGTGTGTTAAAGGCGGACTTCAACGCCGCGCATTGTCTTGCGATGAGTGAAAATCAGACCATCTCAATGACCTCTTACATCTTGTTACCCACGTTAAATATTTGTAGGTTTACGTATCTGTCTGTATATCTCTATCTAAAGCTACTGTAGCGTTAAAATAATGATGATTGTTGAAATAAATAATAACGAATTAACATTATATTTACTTACTCGAAGCGGAATTATCAAGAGAAACCTTAATGGCTATCACATTACCGGCCTCATTAAAACCGTAATAAATTATCTCCTGCGTTTCCAAAAAAAAAGGATTAATTTGTAAATACTCTTGTACGTGTAACAATACAAATATATTTTATAAGGGGCACAAGCGTGTGTCTGTAAACGCGACCGGTTGTGGGTTTGATTTCTGCTCGGGGAAATGAAATATCTAATATTTTGCGTTTTTTCGCTCTAGTGTCAAGGAAAAGCGCGGTGTTGAGTTCCGCCACTGAACACAGAATGCCTTCAAAATTTGGCGGAAAATATGGAGCGGAGTATCTTTACACAAGCTGCTATAGCGTGAAGATAAAAAAACAATGTACACACATTATGCATACACTGTACTGTAATTTCAAAATAAGTGGGTTTCATCAAATGCATGTTATTTTATAAACAAGATGAAAATATAAACAACATGATTTAAAAAATTGTAACTGTCTGTTTTTCTGTTAGTCTAGGTTAATCTATGAAATAGCTGAGCCGATTTTTATGGGACTTTTACTGAAAGATAGAGGAGGTTGTAACTTATTTCATTTACACGACTTGCGCGTTAAAGAAAACGCTTACCATGCGCAAATACTAGGCTCCTAGATATAAAATACATTTTCAAACCAAACATTTTCTATTAGATATGACATTTTTTTCCCAAGCAAATATAATCAAAAAGTTTTAGTTATAATTTATTTAGTGTATATAAACTAAAATAATTAACCAAGTACCCTAAAATGCACTTACATAATATTAAACAAAAATCGAGTAATTGAAGCGGCCAAAGACGGGAACCTAGTTCACAATTTTTTTTAACGAAAGTTTATTATGAATACAACGAATTAGAATCGCTCCTAGAATACGCTAATGGATAATATAAACATACTCCCAAAACAACTAAGCTATTTAATTATTAATATTCATCTAGTAGAACTTTATAATATCAAAGAATCTATCATACAGTATAAAATATTTATATATTCATATAAACTTGTTTATAAATTATATACACACTTCTTTATATTTTCTTATACTATAAGCTAGAGAAGCCGTGGCGTTGAATTCAGCCACTCAACACATACAGTATCAACACAAAATGTCTCGAAAATGTATCACAATCAATCAGAAGCAGGTTCAAACTGCCTTTCGTGCTATATGTAATACAGGGTAAAACTAAAAAACGAAAAGCTAAAAAAACAGAGATTATCTAATGTAAGACACTGCATTCTCTGCTTTCCTATCGATTTTCAAGATATTGCGTATTAAATGACGGAACTCAACGCTACTCTTTGCCCTATTGACAAAGAGTGACAACGGCATCTCGGCCTCAATACTTTTTATTAAGAATTAAAAATACTTGAACTTTTTTCACGATTTCGTTACAAACATATCCGAACTAAATAATTTTATACGCATGCCACGCTACGTTTAGATCGTGCGGATCTGTAATCGCGACGAGTGCGCTATAAACAACAATGTAAACTGGTATAAATTTTCATTTGGGGCCGCCTTGTATATCATAATTGGACCATTGAACGATATATTTCGGTGAGGATAAATGTTAATATTGAATAAATGCCTAGAATCGTTTCCTTTTTTATTAGCCTCACGCTGAATCCCGCACACAGAGGGTTGGCAGGAACCCAATATTAAGACACTCCTTTTCCCACTTTCCGCCAACTTCTGGAGGCATTGTGCGCTGAGATGCAACACCGCGCTTGCCTCGACACCAGAGCGAAGAAATGAAAATATAAATTTAAACAAAATATTAATATTTCATTTCCTAGAGTAAGGATCAAACCCGCAACCAGTCGCCTTTACAGTCACACTTTGTGCCTCAGCGCCGTGACTGGCCTCAATAAGGTAATAAAAAATATTCATTCTTCTGAGTGGCCATCGTAACCACAACCGTCGCGTTTACAGTCAAACGAGGTTTCGCTACTATGGGGTAAGACGGCTGCTGCTGATGTTATCAACTTTACGTTTTTCTTCTATACAACAGAGTAAAAAAAAACCTCGTGCACTCGTTATTTAAATTTATATTTTATTGCTCTGATAATGAGGCTAAACGTGGCGTTAAGTTTCGCCACTCAACACGCTATGCCTCTGAATTCAGCGAAGAATAAGAGTCATAATGGGAACAGAATCTCAGAATTTCTTTTTAGTCAGTCAATTTGTTTTTCAAGAAATTTACAAATGCAAGAATAAAAATAAGATTTCCACATCACCCAGGCCACAGTCAGTATTTAACAGGACTATGGCAACTTCCGAGAGTCCGTGCCAAAAGAGGTGAATTGTGAAGCTTTCAGGTAGAGATTATTATTTTTGGCTCCCGATCAACTTATGAGCGGCGTTTCCTTTCAGATTTTCTGGTACTTTGAATGGGCCAACTTAAATACATTCTATTAAATTGCCTTTGCCGTCGTTTTGAATGTAACAACTTGCCAAAATTGGTTAGATTTCGTTTCTACGATTGTTGCTTTCAAATTCTTAGAGCTTCTTTTCGAATTAATTTAGAAATGTTAAGAAAGTTTTGATTTAGAAGTTTTAGTTAGAAAGTTTGTGGTTTAATGGTCATGACATTATTGAACTGCCATAATAATATGATTTAGCAAAGTTCTTCTCATAATCTTTTATTGGTTTCTTAGCTCTATACCCTACTCCACATTGGACAGGGTAACGAGAATACTTGGTTTCTACGAATGGAGATCGATCCCACAACCACCACTTAAGAAAATACTACATTATATTATATATTTGAAAAGGCTAATTTCTAAGTAGCCCATAGTCAAAGTCACGCAATGTTTAACCGGCCGTGTTTATTTATACAGAGTAATTGTTTAAGCGGGCGTTTGCCAACTCCGAACGTTTTGTTGTTGTGACAGCTTAGCTAGGCTTTGAATAATATCTAGATTTCCACAATGGTTCAATGTACACGCGAGCTGTAAACGGATTTGCTTCCATTATGGCAACGCTAATTTACTGAAGGCCGATTCGTCTTACTATTTACTTATTCATTAGTACACGACACGGGACACCTAATATTGAGACATTTCGTGCCCCCACGCTCCGCTAAATGTTTGAGACATTACGTGATGTGCGTCGGAACGCTACGGTTTTTATCAAAAATAAAATTAATTCTCCAGAGTGAGAATCGAAGCCACAAACTTGAAGTTTAGTATCAGACGCTGACGCGCTGCGTCACGACGGATATCTGTTTTGTTTTTACAAATATGGATATCTATCTGGTATTTGCGAAAATACGTACTATTTGTTTTTTTTTAGAGTTCGTTAATCTTCAATTTATTGCAGGGTTGGGCCATTCCTCGAGGAAGGTTATATATAGGGCTATATTAAATCACGTAAAATGTTTCGACGTGAACCTCTACCTGCCGTCAGAGTGACCTCGAGCACTTGGGATGTGTTATAAATAGTTCTTAGTTATTTAAAAAAAACATTTTTTTTAACTTCTCGCTGCATCCCGAACATAGCACGAAGAGGGAACTTGGGAACCTAGTTTTAAAACATTTCCAATAAGACACATTCGTTCGCCATTTTAAACCCAAAACTTAACACCGCGTTTTGTTACATTACCAGAGCAAGGAAATACAAATATAAATGTTTCATTTTCTCGAACGGAGATCGAACCCACAACCTCTTGCGTTTACAGTCAGACGCTTGTGCCCCTGCGCCGCAACTGTCCTTAAAAGCTCAACGTATAAAAGTTTATCCCTTAAACAAAATCCCGGTAAGCTGACAAGTTGGCTTACTATGAAATATTTAACTGTTCAATGCTATTATGACATATGGGGTCGCGAATAAAAATGTACGGAACACGTATTATATTGTTGTTTATAGCGCACTCCATGCGATTACCAATTCGGTATTTGAAGGGATATAAGGAGGTTGAGTATTTTCTTTTATTTCCTTATATTTTTTTCACGCTGTTTCCCGCATATGGCAGATTATGAAAAGGGAACCTAGTACTAAAACAGAACTTTTGTCATGCATCACCCAATTTATGAAACAAAGCGCGTTAAGTAGCTACTGTGTTACTCACTTAAACATGTTTTTTTTTTAATATTGTTTTAATTCACCAACGCGCTTTTCCTCTCAAACGGCATGAAAATATAAAATATTTCATTCCCCCGAGTGAGAATCGAACCCACAACTTTTACAGTCGCACGCTTGGGCCCCTTCGCCACGACGACCTCTGGAGCCTGTCTCTGGAGTCTCTAAATAGGTAATTTACTTTTAACGCTGTTCTAGGCAAATTCAAATTCAAATTCAAATTCAAATAATTTTATTCAAAATAAGAAGTTACATGCTTCATTTTTTGAACGTCAAATAATTTACCACCAGTTCACTAAAGTTAATGCCTCAGACCTGAGAAGAACCGGCGCAAGAAACTCAGCGGGACCTATTTTTTTTTAAATAAATTTATACAAATACATATTTAAATATCTGTGACAATGATACCTTTGAAACAGACTGGAGCGAGCATTTCAT
>JAATLQ010004903.1:0-39865 GCA_013421005.1 Heliconius erato x Heliconius himera | reverse complement strand
AGTCTGTCTGTCAGTCTGTCTGTCAGTCTGTCTGTCAGTCTGTCTGTCAGTCTGTCAGTTTGTCTGTCAGTCTGTCTGTC
This sequence comes from Heliconius erato x Heliconius himera, assembly GCA_013421005.1. Classification (NCBI taxonomy): domain Eukaryota; kingdom Metazoa; phylum Arthropoda; class Insecta; order Lepidoptera; family Nymphalidae; genus Heliconius; species Heliconius erato x Heliconius himera. The sequence continues at coordinate 39,785 of JAATLQ010004903.1, read as the reverse complement.
TGTCTGTCAGTCTGTCAGTCTGTCAGTCTGTCAGTCTGTCTGTCAGTCTGTCTGTCAGTCTGTCTGTCAGTCTATTTGTCAGTCTGTCTGTCAGTCTGTCTGTCAGTCTGTCCGTCTGTCTGTCTGTTTGTCAAGACCCTTTATCTCATGAACGCTTGGAGATATCGAGTCGAAATTCAAACCATATACTCACCTGGGTAGATCTTAACGGCCCCATGATTTCCTGATAAAAAACATATTTCTATATTTACTTAGAAAAATGATATGGCCGTGTCTATCGCAAAAAACACCTATTTCGACACTATAAACAGAATTAAAATGAACAGGATACTTCCAGTTACCTCCAATCTTTACGGAATCCTCGGTGGGCGAGCCCGACTCGCCCTTGTCTGGTTTTTTTTGTACTGGTAACCTAACTCCGTTTTTCTTATTTTTTTCTTAGGTCGTTTTTATTTTTGCTATTAAAATCTGAGGCATTGGAGCGTGCGACTAAACACATCAGGTAAACGCAATAGGTTCCTACTGCGGGAAATGATTTTTTTTATTTTTTTTCAAAGCGCGGCGTTTAGTTGCGCCACTCAACACGCAATGCCCACAGAATTCGGCAGAAAGTGAGAAACGTTGTCTTAATGGGACCAGACTGGCTGAACATCACATTGTGGGTTCGATTCACAGTCAAGGAAAAAATATTGAATGTTTTCATCTCTTTTCTTTTCTCTGAATCGGGGCAAACCGCGACGTAAAGTTCTGTCACTCAACACGTATTACCTCCAGAATTCGGCGGAAAGCAGGGAGAGGAGTGCCTTAACACTAGGCTCCCTATGTCTACCCTGCTACATGCGGGATACAGCTTGAAACTTAAAAAAATCTGTTCCCCGAGTGGCAACAGTCATATACTTTCGCCACTGCGCCACTACGGCCTTAAAATTATTAATCTTTAAATTAATTTAGAAACACAGTATAACGCCATAGTAATATAATCGTTATTGACCTAAATATTACATTACGAAATTTACTGTTTCAGGTAGCAATTAAAATTTAGTTTTTAGAAAAATTAAATCTATCTTAGTTTTTATTTATTTTATTAAAACTTTAATATTTTAACTTAGACAAATTTAAAGTGTATAAATGGGAAATTGAAGTTTAAAATGTTTGTTTGATGCGTCAAAGTATATTATATATTTATAAAATCAATATACAGTAGGGTCAACGAGTCGTGGCCGCTCTAAAGATATCTGTAGGTAGATAGATGGTTGTGCAGATTTGAATTTGGGTTTTTTCTGACTTTCGATTATTTTTTTCTCGAGTGAAACGTTAGTTTCAAATTAGATTTTGTGAGTTATCACAAAATCTAACTTCAGGGCGGCCACGATTTGTTGACTGTACTATACAATTGTACATCATCATTTTCATCATTTGGTTTTTTGAAAAATATCGATATTTTTAAGAGATATCGAAAGTTATAAAACTGTATATTATTTTACAGTCCTCTAAAAAAAAAGAAAGCCACCGTAATCAACGAAACCACAGCTGATATATTGATATTATTTGCCTATATATCGACATAGATATTAATAATTTAATAAATATCGATATGTTGCTTCTTTCCTCACTTCCAACATCTATTAGAGATCTCAGGATATCTAGAGGGAGTAGGTGCTATATGGAATCATGGAATTTATTTTATTATTATTTTTATAGCATTAAATTAAATGTAGAAATAACTGTAATTTTCTTTTATGATATAGATTATAATAAAATTTACTTAAAATAATTTTATATTCATATAAAATATTTTTATCAAAATTATTTGTAAGTCTACATGTAGGTAAGTACCTGCTGAATTCGCAAAGCGTTTCGTTTTAACTCTCGATTACACTGCAACTTACCTGAAAAATAGAAAAAAAAAAAACATTACATAAAGTTCCTCTTCTTTTCTAAATAAATAAAAATATCTTTGACTTTCTAACTTTTTTAAATTTGACAGCAAATTTAAAAATACGACAATAAAGATAAAAAAAAATATGTCAGATCAAAATCAATAATAATATTCTTTTCATAGCTATCTAAAATAAAAAATAAATAAATCAGCTTCACGCTGTATCCCGCACACCGCAGGGTAGGCAGAGGGAACCTAGTGTTAAGACACTCCGTTCCCCACTTTCTGCCGTATTCTGGAGGCATGGCGTGTTGATTGGCAGAACTCAACGCCGCGCTTGTCCTCGACACCAGAGCGAAGAAATGGAAATATAAATTTAAGTAAATATTTCATCGCCTCGAGTGGGGATAGAACCCACAACCAGTCGGTTTACAGTCGCACTTTGTTCCGCTGCGCCACGACTGGCCTCATAGCTATCTAAGATTAATAAAATAAAGAGAAAATGAAATAAAAATAAAGACATTCATATAAAAATCTTATTAGGCATAATAAGGTTTCCCCTTCGCCATTAAAATTCAATAAACATCTGAGAGATAATCGTAAAATTTTAATAATCCAATATGTATACAATATATATGTATACAATATGGCAACATTTTGGGGTAAATACAGAAAGTATCAAAACGTTAATTCGAAATGAAAGGTTTTATATACTTGTTTTATTTTTTATAGATTCTTTTTTATTGATAATTTTTTGAGAGCTTACCATTTTCCGCTTGAATTTGAGAGGTCTCAACACGCAATGCCTTTAGAATTCAGCAGAAAGTGGGGAACGGAGTGTCTTAACACTAGGTTCCCTCTGCCTACCCTGCTGTGTGCGGTATACAGCGTGAAGCTGATTTATTTTTTAAATCAAAAAGCACAAACAATCATTTAAGGACCTTGACCCTCGCCAAAAGCTGCATTCAACGTGAATCCACGGTCGGCCGTCGACCTTGGGGCAGAGATAACGCAACACTGTATAGCTACGCTTAGTTTTCATAATTTACAATATTTTTTAATTGGCATCTCCTATTGTTTGTTACGAAACTGGTGAAATAAAATTTTACACAGTCCCTACAGTACAGTGAGTCAAGAGTAAGTGATAATCGAACCCACATCCTTCGCGTTTACAGTGAAAACACAAAAATCCGTATTTAACTCTTTCAATAGACTCTGCTCAACAAGTCAGAAGTCATCTAGAGTTCAGATGGAGGTCACTCCACTACCGTTCGACGGAAACCCCTTGTTATTCAAATAAGTTTGGTTTTAGTTTTTTTATTGGCCTCAATTGTTTTGTTATATACATACATAAATACATGTGTATGTATATGTATATAGTTCTTTAGCTTCACTCTGTATCCCGCATGTAGGAGGGTAGGCAGAGGGAACTTGGGAACCTAGTGTTAATCACTCCGTTCCCTTTAAAATACTTCAGTTGCCCAGTATCGGTCGAATTATTGAGGCATTGTTAAGTGGTGGAATTTAACGCTGCGTTTAGCCTCGTTTACTAAACGAAGAAATGAAAATATTAAATATCTCATTTCAACGTGTTTGAATCGAACTTACAACCTGTTACTATCACACGTTTGTCCCTGCTCCACAACTGGCCTTGTACATACATACATTTTCTACAACATAATGTATCGTACAGAAGAGAAACGTCGCCGTCAAATAGAAAATAGTGTTAAGACACTACCTACGTTTTGCACTTTCTCAGCAATCTTAAAAATATTGGGGTGATAGAACTCAATACTGTGTTTTGTCTTACACTATAAACAAAACAAAATAATCCCAAATATAATCTACAACTCTTTATTTGATAAAAAAACAGCCTTACACACCTTCCCGAGATAAGCAGAGAAAGTCTAGTCCTAAGACACTACTTCCCCCACTTATCCTTATATTTCAAGACATTGAATGACAACACTTAACGCCGCGCCAAGTCGGGCATGAAGTCAGGAACATACTAGGCTTTAAGATTGAATTAAAAACCGGATCGGATTTACAATTTAAAGTGATTTGAAAAGAAACCTTTTTTTTATTTAAAAAAAAAAACATTTTTAAAAGCTGTACCATTTCATTACAATTGCGTACTTTTTCAAAGAGAGCGTCATTTAAAATAACCCAAAAGAGAATACTCTCGAGGGGTGGACGATTTGAATAATTATTTTATAGTGAATGTTCTGCTTACACTGTCATTTTTTCTTATTCATGTTTGAATTAAAAAAATAGCGTGTTATTTGTAAGCTGTATCCCGCATGAACCAGAGTAGACATTCAGCAGAGACCTAGTGTTAAGACACTCCGGTCTCCGGGCACTGCTCAGTTATCGAGACATTGAGTTTCAAGTTGTAAAACTCTACGCCGCACTTCATCTAGTTACCGCAGCGAGAAAATGAAGATAATTGGTTCCTCCAAGTGATAATCGAACCCACAACCGTCGCGTTTACATACAGTCATACTATATAAAAAAGGCTAGCAAAGAAAGCTATCACTTTATATAATGGGAATCGTCTCTCAGCACTATCCAAAACGTGGAGACTGGTGTGAGTCGGGAGGTGGCGGAGATTTCGCTGAATACTTTTGAAATGTCGTTCGTACAGTGGTATAAGACTAAAAATCAAATAGATATGTAATTAAATTTCATGTTAATTTTATTCCTTTTTGTTACGGAGAAACAGAAAGGAGAGTGCCAAAGAGTCCCCAAAAACGTTCTATTAGGTATAAAAACTATAAAACTAATCAAAATAATACAAAAGAAGGCCGTGAGACCGTCGCGGCGCAGTGGGACAAACGTGTACCTGTAAACGTGATGGTTAAGGTTCGGTACCCCGTCGGGGGATTTAATTATAATTTTTAATATTTGCCTCTAGAAAATATTCGGCTGGATTCGGCAGAAATCAGCGGAATGGAGTGTCTTAACACTAGGTTTCTTCTGTCTTTGTGAAAAAAATAAATATAAAAGTAAACATATACAATTGAAATTGGTGAAAGTTAGAAATTGGTCAAAATTAAGTTATTAGTTCGACACCTTATAGTTGAATATATGAATATAGCGCTATTCATATTAACAATTTAAATCAAATATTGATTTGTCATGTCAAAAGCTACGACCTAGACAGAACCTTACTAAAGACAAACCTAATTGATAACTCCACAGATTAAAATTTATTTAGAAACCGATTAAATTTGAAATATTTTTTAACCGAGCCAAAAATCGTGACTTGAAAACACGAATATGCCTTTAAAAATATAACCCTTTATACCATCACTATTCAATGTTGGTTGAAAAAATATGCAGCATTTATACAATTCTATTGAAAGAATATTAGAAATCTCAACAACTGGTTACATAAAAATGGTGAGCAGAATGTCTAAATTACCTCTGTTTCCAGCAGGATAGGTAAAAAAATAGTGTTAAGACACTCTCTTTTCTATTTTACCACCTAATATCGAAAAATTACGTGTACTGTGGTGGAACACAACGCGTCTGGGTACCAGAGCGGGTGTGTGACAATATTTTTTTTAGCTTCACGCTGTATCTCGCACATAGTATGGTAAGCAGAGGTCACCTGAAAACCTAGTGTTAAGACACTCCGTTTCCACTAAAATTGCTACCGCACAAAGTTGAGGTCGAAAAATATATCGAACTCACAACCCTCACATTTACAGCAACACGCTGTTACACCACCGTATTAACGTCAAATTTACTTACTATTTATATAAAAATAGTAACTAAAATCTAAAAAAAAATTGTTTCAGCTTTGCGCTGTAGGTATGTAGCGAATATCAAAGTAGGCAGAGGAAGCCTAGTGTTGTGACGCAACTTAAACTGAACTTTCCGCCGAATCCTATAGGCATTCCGAGTTGAGTGGCAGAACTCAACGCCGCACTTTGCCTCGACACAATACCGAAGAAATGAAAACATTAAATATTTCATTTCCTTGAGTGGAAATCGAACCCACAACCTATCGCGTTTACAGTCACACGTTTGTATCCCAGCGAAAAAACTGGCCTCAAAAACAAATGTGATTCTCCACTAAAAACGAACCAGCCTATAGCTACATGAAAATCGACAATTCCCGTGAGGGGTGGGCGGTGCGAGATGAAGAGGAGATGGGGGGTGGGATGCTGCAAGGTTATATAACGTGACCTTGACCTTTCGTTCGTTTGGGCCCTCACCGTTTCAGATGCTCTCCAGTTGGATTGCGAGCTCTGTGGGGCTTTTCGAGACTCTTTATTACAGCCTTTGGTCGGTCCGGATAAGTACCAGATAAGCACTCCTACATAGGTAACGTTTGTATTGGTATATAGAAATGTATTATTTCAATATATTTTTTTAAAGGCCGTCGTGGCACTTTGGCACAAGCGTGTAACTGAAAACGCGACAGTTGTGGGTTCGATTCCCACTTGGGTTAATTAAGTATTATTAATTGATATTTTCGTTTTCTCATACATTGCAACATGCAATGCCTCGAAAAATTCCACGGCAAGCAGAGAAAGGGGTGCCTTAACACTAGGTTACCCTTTGGCTTTGTATATGCGGGATTCAGCGTAAAGCTGAATATATTTTATACTTCATAAGATAAATAGAAAGATAAGATGTCGCCGTGGCGGGGCGGAACAGCGTCTGGCTGTGAACGTGACAGTTGTGAGTTCGATTCCCACTTGGTAGAGATTATTTTCATTTCCTCGCTCTGATAACAATATAAACATCTGCCTACACTTTTATATGGGGGATACATCGTAAAGAACTATATTACAAACTAAAAATAAACACAATTCCTAGAAGAGTGATCGAACTCACACTCACTACTATACATAATACTCACAAATATAAATGTAAATAAACATTTTATTTCCTCGAGTGGGGATCGAACCCACAACCAGTCGATTTTACAGTCACACTTAGAGTCCCCTGCGTCATGTCTGGCCTAACACTTACTAACACTTCCCATAAAACTTAAGTAAATTACTTTTAACCGCTGTAACGTAAGCCAGTGGTGAAATCCGAGGCAGGTGAGTGGCGACCTCGCTACAATACCGCTCTCCTACAATATATTGTTAAGTAGAACTTTTATATTGCATTAAATCTGTGATAAATTTATATTTTTCATATAAGTTTTGATATTTGGAGGCCAGTAGTGTCGCAGGGGCACAGGTGTGGGACTTTTAGTACGACGGTTGTGGGTTCGATTCCCTCACGGGAGAACGTAATATTTAATATCGCTCTGGTAATACAAGGTGAGTTCCGTCACTCAACACGCAACGGCTCCAGAACTGCCGGCGGAATGTGGGGTAACGAAAGTTTTAATAGGAACGTAAAATCGCTTTTTATATATTGTTAAGATATATAATCCTTAAAATATATAAGGTAATATAATTTGATGCAATACATATAAGCAGTTAATTAATTTATTTATTTATTAGTATTTCTTACAAGTTTACACATTTTACACGTAGGCAGACCGAACAGTATCGTTCATATCCGCGAGTTAAGACACTCTGTTCTTTATTTGTCAACCAGAACGAGGAAATGAAAACAATTCATTTACTCAAGTGAAAATCGAACCCACAACCGTCGCGTTAACAGTCACAAGCCATGCCAAAGAAAAACTATTTAAAGTAAACCATATCAATTTAGATCAAATTATTGTCTTAATTTATAAAACATATGAAATATTCATAAGACGATGCAACTACCTGAATAGATAGCGTTTGCTGGTTATTTAAAAGTGGTTGACCTTTGAAAAGACGGTGAGTTGTTTTTTTTATTATTATTTTTTATTAAATGTATACGTAAACGATACCTTTGAGTAGTGTTTAAAGAATTATGTTTTTTTTTGTCAGGTTCACGAAGTTTCCCTCGTGTATCAGTAGGCAGAGAGCAGTGTTAAGACATTATGTACCCTATTTTTCGTGGAGTTCTGGAGACATTGGGTGTCGTGAGGCGGAACTTAATGCCGCGCTTCGCCTCGACACCAGAGCGAAAAATTTTCTCGAGTGGGAATCGAACCCACAACTTATGCCGTTTACAATACATGCTTGTGCCCCAACGCTACGAGCTGCCTCTTTTATCCTTTATTATTTTTTTTTATAAAAAAAACTATGTATATCGGATACAGCAGGATGGGCAGACCGAATTTATTGTTGAGACAGACACTCTGTGTCCTCTTTCCGCTCAATTATTTGAGACATTGCGTGTTGAGTGGCGGAACTCAACGTCGGGTTTAGTCTTGTTATCAGAACAAGGAAATGAAAAAAAATCGTTCCTCTCTTCATACATATATCATGATTTTAAGTTATTTAGTGTTAGGTTTCTATTCTTGAAGGGATTGTATTATTTTAGTTTAATACCTCCATGCGTTCTTACATTTTTTTATAAGGTACCCTATAAAAGGAACCCTAAAATCTCATAAACTTAAAACATGAAATAAAGTCTTGATGTTCCCAACTAACTAACACACACAGACTTAAATAGACAATGGAAGCAAAAAATGATTTATAACTAGATTTTTACTTAGCGTGTATTATTAGAAAACACGTATAGCCGATCTCATGACAGTATAAAAAGTATACCATTTTACGTTTTAATTGTTAATAAAGCAAAAAAAATATGGTTTAAAGAAAAAACTCTACAGCCTAATTAGGTCTTAATCAGGTTACAAGTTGTTAACTACCCCATTTCATTCTTTAAATGGATCTTAGTAGGTATTTAAATATTTTACAAAGGCCTGAGGCCAGTCATAGCACAAGGGCACTAGCGTGTGACTGTAAACGCGAAAGGTTGTGAGTTAGATTCCCACTCAACGAAATGAAATATTTAATAATTTCATTTGCACGGCGTTGAGATCCGTCACTCAACACGTAATGCCTCCAGAAATTGCCGGAAAGTAAGAAGCGGAGTGTCTTAACACTAGGCTCCCTCTGCCTACCCTGCTACAAGCGGGATACAACGTGAAACTGAGAAAAAGGCCTTTAGAAGATAAAAGCTTCGTTTCTATCAAAGGAAAAAAAATACTATTTTTAAGTATTATTTACTAACCACATTTTTGTACAAAAATAACTTTATCTAACAGACGGGACAAAAAGGCATCTGTTTTAATACAAGTACGTAGATAAAAAAAAAATCCCAAAATGGTATCAACAACCTTTTAGTTTCCATCTCACGATTGCTAGTTCAATCCTTTTTAGGGAAATATTTATAAATTAGACATATTTTCATAAGGATTAGACAAAGTGAGTCTTTTAATGTGGCACAATATTTAAAGTATCACGAAAAATAAGATAACAGCTTGGTTGTTAATGCGCCGACGCTATGCTATGCCTAATATTTGGAAAAAAATATTTAATTTCCTCGAGTGAGAATTGAACCCATAACCTACTGCGTTTTCAATCAAACACTTACTGCGCAACGACGGTTCAAGCCCAATATTATAATAATTTGAACTTGTAACCATTTCTAAGCCTCGATTTGTTCTATGACGGGTTTATTGTGAGAAAAGATAAAACACCCACAGCTGAATCAACATGAGCCGACGAAGACGTTACCAGTATCAAGTAAACATTGTTTCTTGGGATGAGATCGACAGTTAACAGGTTGTAATCTTAGAAAGGGTATTTGTTAACAAAAAGATTTACATTATTATATAACATATGTCGGATTTTTTTTTAAATATTTTTTTAAGCTTCACGCTATAAGAGGGTAGGCAGAGAGAACCTAGTGTTAAGATATTCCGTTTTACACTTTCCGCCGAATCGAAAGAAGTTCGATCCATCGCGTGTTTCGTGGCGGACCTCAACGCCGCCGATTGATTAATTATGCGAAAGATAATTTAAGTAGTAATATAAAAGTAAAAAATGACTATATAAAAGAAAAAAAAAGCCTATATAAAAGTAAATAATGCTTAAGTATCATATAAAATTATATTATTCATGCCAATCTAACTATCAATGCAATTGTTGTGGGTTCGATTCTCGATTGGACGAATGAACTAAAGATAATGAAGTTTGCCGCTTCTCGCAAGACATAGTACAACATAGAGTTTCGCCGATCAACACGTAATAACTTGAAAATTGGGCAGTGGGAACAGAGTGTCTTTACACTAGGCACTCTCTGCTTACTCTACTTAATGCAAGATACACAATAAAATTCATATTAATTAACATAAAAGGCTGTATTTCCTAAAATTTAACGTTTCCGACAACTTTTTGAATACCCAAAGCGGTGTACATTCCCTCTTCAGTTTCCAGAAAGTTGGAAACCCACCTACTTTGAAACTAGGTAATACTTGTTCAGCTCACAAGAGTGGAGCTCTCGTTAGGTTTTAGTAAATATTGATTTCTCGTTGAAGGGACTCCCATTTAATGTTTTACATAGATTTTGAATTCGTTATTCGTCTACGTAAGTGTCGTATATATGTAAATCCTATAATAGTTTTTTTTATGTTTACAAACGGAAAACGAATCTAATTTTTAATATTTTTTTTTAGCTTTACTCTGTATCCCGCACATTGTTAGTAGTTAGAACGTGGGAACCTGGGCAAAGCTAACTTAAATTTACAAGAATACATTATTTTCATTTAATTACATTTGCGATTTAACAAGCGTTTTCTCTGTCTACCCTGCTTTTTGCGGGATACAACGTAAAGCCAAAAAAGGTATATTTCACGCTTATATTATAGGCAAAGAACACCTAGCGTTAAGTGTTAAGGACGTGTCAAGTGGTAGAACTCAACGCTGCACTTTGTCTTATCAGAGAAATGAGAATAATTTAAATATAATTAATTTGCTCGAGGGCCATCTTCTCTTTAGGCAGAGCAAAGGAATTTCCTTTAAAGTTTACACTACCACTCACTTTCTCCTTAGCACTCTATTTCCACTAAGACATTTCCCTTCATTACTTTCCCCCCCCCCAAATTCTTGAGTGATTGCGTGTTGAATAGCGCAACTCAACCTCGCGTTTTCCATCGTTACTAGAATGAAGAAATTAAACTATTAAATAATTAATTTCATCGAGCGGGAATAGAACCAACACCCACCATGCCACCGACGCTACATGTAAAATGGACCTAATACCTAATATTCGTATAAAACGAGAAGTCGTTAGGTGTGAATTCAAACAATGCGGTTTGTCAAAGCTGAGATTGACACGTAATTAACTTGGTTTCGGCGGCTAATTAAACGACCTACATATTAAGCGTTGCGTAATATTAGTTTATTTTAACTATTTTTATATGGGATTTTCTAATAGTCTTTTTTTTTTAATGAATAAATTGTAGATTGTTATGTTTTTTTGTAATAATTATATAGATAGATCTCAATACACAAAATTCTAAATCTCACCCAAACACTTTTATACTAACTTATATGGAGATCGTAGAATTACCATTAGATTTTTTTAGTTCACGTTATATCCTATAATAAGATAAAAATCTTTATTCTCCACTTTCCGCCCAAGCTTCCTGACCATATATGTTAGGTGCTGGAAATCGACGCCGCATTTTGTCTTATTACAAGCAAGAAAGATAACTCATACTCATACTACCCAGTCGAAATCAAATCCCCAAACGTCGCCTTCAGTCAGACGCTGCACCAGTGCGCCACAACGAATTCACTTGATCATGATTTATTTTCCTGCCAATATTTTCTGGTCTAATACTAATAAATATAATACTTTACAAACAATAAATAGCATAAAGCATAGAAAAAAATAAACATATTTTGCAACAAACATCCATGCACAAATTTTCGTAATTATAATAAATTATTAGATTTTTATTATTCAAAAGGTCACATTCCTTTAAAATATAGTATAATATTATTAGGTAAAACACTGGTGTATTTCAGAATAGCAGACCGGATGTGGGTTATGAGAAAATAGAATTACATTCTAACAACAATAAGATGTTATATAAACTGCCTCGAGATATGTCTCAAGACAATACACTCCTATATCATAAATATGTACGTACTTCCTACTTTATCTTAAGCAGTTAGTAAAAAAATTGACTTCTAAACAGAAGAGCTAGTAAAAAAACTTACGTAATTCAGTATACCTTTTTTAAGCAATCCTTTAATAGATATTAATACAATAATATTATTAGGCCAGTCGTGGCGCAGCGGCACAAAGTGTGACTATAAAACCGACTGCTTGTTTACCTACATTTATATTTCCATTTCTTTGCTCTGGTGTCGAGGGCAAGTGTGGCGTTGAATTCTGCCATTCAACACGGAATGCCTCCAGAATTCAACAGAAAGTGGGGAACGGCCGAATTCTAAATTCTAAAATTTTAAATAAAAAATATAAATTTATAATAAATATTTCATTTCCTTGAGCGGGAATCGAACTGTAGTATTTTAAAACATATTTTTTATCAATTAGTACCACTAAACTATTACTAAAAAATTACTAATACAAAAAAAAATATATTATAATACTAACAAATTATTGTTAGTAAATCGAGTTTATAAATGAAACAGAATACACCATTACAAAAGACCTAAGAAGAACTAATTAACACATTTAAACAATTTTTTTCTCATATTTGTAATATTCTCGATATATACTAAGATATTAAAATACGTTTCAATTTGAATTATGGCGTTTTAAGAAAAGGTCCCTCAAAATGACTCTGACTGACTGAGTTTTACAAAAATATAGGCTTTTAAAAAATCTATTAAAAAGTCCAAAGTAACAATAGGTAACCTCTGCCTAAGCTGCGGTGTGCGGGAAACAGCGTGAAATTGAAGCGAACCTACAAACAAGCCGTGGAATTAGTAAAAAATTACGAAATGGCCTAAGCTACATAGATATGTATATATATATATATATATATATATATATATATATATATATATATATATATATATATATCTCTTGAAACAAATGTCACTTAGAAACATTAAGAACAACGACATCATATAAGGCGACCTACATATTTCTATATTAACTAATTATTATGCAACACACAATATGTAATGTTATAAAGTTAATGTATTACATAAAACCACTTCCGGTTGCCACTTCTCACGGAAATCGAGTTTTAATTGTACACTTTAATCATTGTTTAATTACAGTATCCAACGTTTTCGTTCTATATTCATGAAAATTACCAATACAGAGTATTTGAGTTAATTTTTCATATTTTCCATAGTTCGTAAAAAAAGGAACGTGGGTGTGCGCGAGGGCACAAGCGTCTTACTGTAATCGCGACGGTTATGGGTTCGACTTCTACTCGGACGAAAGAAACAATTAATGAACTGTCTTAACACTAGGTTCCTAGTTTCCCTATGCCTACCTCGCTACGTGCGGGATACAGCGTGTTAAGAAACAATATGATTGTTTCTTAACACGCTGTATCACAATCACAAAAGTTATTCTCAACGTATGCCAATTTGTACTAATATATTATAGTTTTAAAGCTGCTAAAACTATATTATAGAAAAAAAATGTAAGAAAGTTTTTTATCGAGGTAGGCTTTAGATAGCGTAGATGCAGCAGATAGAGGCGTATGTCACGTTAATGTTTACATTGTAACCCATAGGCTACAGGTATCGGTAGTCAGTGTTACCTTGGGCGCCTAGAATGTGTTGTGTTAAACGCAACTCTTAGTCATTTTCATTCGTAATTAAGAGTTACGCCCGAGTTTATAAGCCGCTCTCAAGTCTAAGATCGATCTTGAGATGCCGTTTTCATTCAGTTCATTCACACAGTGGCTTACAAATACGGGCTAGAGTTTAGAAATAAATTTCCAATTAGATATTATACGTGTGAGACAAGTCGTAGCGTAGGAGCACAACGGTCCGACTAGTAAATGTGATAGGTCGCGAGTTCAATTCCCACTCGAGGAAATAAAATGAAATATTTATTTTTTTTTATTTCCTCGCTCCGGTAACGGTCGTACGAATTAAAGTATAATTGGTTTTTGTTCCACCGACCAGTAAGTAATATTTTGGCGGTAAATTAGGAATACGGAACAGATAATTAAATCACGCTTTACACATTTCCGTGTTCTAATCTGTGCATGTTATTTTCTAGATTTAATAAATCCTAATCAGTATTTGCATTTATTAATAAAAAAATGTATTGAAAAATATATACTAAGTCAATTATTTATTGAAATTATATATTGTATAATTATTTATTAAAATTGTTATAAGGTAATGTGTGTTCTAATGAAAGCATATTGTTACGTATACGTTTAAAGCTGTATTGGGGAAGGTAGAGGTAACCCCTAGTGTTAAGACACCCCATACCCATTTAGAATTTCTGTTCCCCAAGTGGCGGAACTCAACGCCAAGCTTTGCCTCGTAACTAAAGCTAGGAAAATAAAATATTAAATATTTCATTTTCTCGAGTGCAAATCGGACCCACAACCTGACGCGTCTACTGTCGCATGCGCCTCTGCTCCAGGACTAGCCTATAGTGATGTAATAATGTAATGTACAGATTTTAGGTGTTGTGAGTTGTATATTAAAAACTAAAGAGTTTATGTTTTTTTTATTTTCAGAATTAATGGATCGAATAGATTTTTTTTGTGTTACATGATTCATTTATGCATAAAGAAGATGCAGAGAAAAGTAAGAAACAAAAAATATTCCAACATTTTCAATACTAACCTACTAGTTCCTGAGAATAGCGTGTTCAGACAAACGAACTTATCAGCTTTATAACATTAGTATTAGAAGTAAAGAAATAAAACACATTTTCAATAAACAAATTTATTATTTATTCGTCTATTGTATACAGCACGAAACAAAATAGGAAGACTATCATTTCCTTCCATATTAAGTTCCAATAATAAAACGTAACTTCAAAGCATTATAACCCTTAGTCCCTTTACTATAAGTGTTATATTTCTAATAAGTATAGTATGAATTTTTAAATACGTGATGGAATCCGTCGTCGCATTTCACATAGTGGCCATTTTTGCATAATGTTGACAATTAGTGCACTTTCCAATATTGGTAGTCGATTAATTGCGCTTAAATATATCTTGGGGCCGGTCGTGGCGCAGCGGCACAAAGTGTGACTGTAAAACCAACTGGTTGTGGGTTCGATCCCCACTCGAGGAGATGAAATATTTACTTAAATTTATAAATTCGTTTCTTCGGCTTGGTGTCAAGGCAAAAAGCGGCGTTGAGTTCCGCTACTCACCACGCAACGCCTCCAGAATTCGGCGGAAAGTTGGGAATGGGCTGTCTTAACACTAGGTTTCCCTCTACGTAACCTGCTGTATGCGGGATACAATGTGAAGCTGATTTAAATATAACTTTTGTATTTGCACATGATATAAATAGACTTTAAAAAATATATATGTATATTACAAAAAGAATATTATTACAGTTCGTCATAGCACAGCGATAGTGACTGTAAACGCGATGGTTCTGGGTTCGATGC
The DNA here is from genome assembly GCA_013421005.1 of Heliconius erato x Heliconius himera. Taxonomy (NCBI): domain Eukaryota; kingdom Metazoa; phylum Arthropoda; class Insecta; order Lepidoptera; family Nymphalidae; genus Heliconius; species Heliconius erato x Heliconius himera. The sequence continues at coordinate 24,463 of JAATLQ010004903.1, read as the reverse complement.
CCCATTAGGGCGTCGAATTATTTTCATTTTCCCTGGTAACAAGGCATAGTAGTCCAAGAGTTGGCACCAATTTTTGGGTAGGTATCACACCTCTCCTATTATACCCCAACACGGTACTAGAGATATGGCCTGGCGGAGCTAAGCCCATTACTATTTTTGTTATATTATTTTTTTCCCAAAAATATAGTACAGTGTAAAATATGTGATTACCTAAACACGCAATAGCACTCTATACCGAAAACTGGGCATTGGCAAAGCTGATAAAAAAAAATGACCACAAAACCACAGCCACATCCGTTGCTTCAATAAACATAGAAAAGTGACTTTTTGCTTACACTAGCGGTTACGGAGTTTCTTTCTAATAAAAAATTCAACCGATGGGATTCAAACACGATACACACCGCTATATCAGTTATATAAGACAAAAAAAACGTATTTTACATATAAAAAAAATTGATAAATATTTAATTTTTGTTCACGGTACATTATGGCGGGCTTTTAGCAATAATCAATTTCTGTTCGTGCTTGAACGCTCTAACTGTGAGGATTAAAATGCATAATGCGTTTATTATTATTTTTATATACAAAAAAATATATTGATATTATGATATCGATATTGTTGAGGCCGTCGTGGCGCAGTGGCACAAGTTTGTGCAGTTTTGGTTTCGATTCCAACTCAGAGAAATAATTTCAAATGTTGTCGCTCTTGTAACGAGGCAAATGTAGCGTTAAATTCCGCCACTCAATACGCAATGCCTCATGAATTCCTCGGAAAGCGGGGAACGAAAGGACCTTAACCCTAGGTTCCTAGATTCCCTGTATCATGTTTCTGGTAAGATACGCGGCGCTTCATTGAGTTCTTCCACTCAACACGATATGTCTCGAAAGCGGGTGGGAAAGTAGACTAGTGTCTTAACACTACGTACTCTTTTCCTTCTTTGTTAATATGCAGAATATAAAGCCAAGCTGAAAAACCGACCAGAGTATGAAATGGAATTTATATTTACAGACACTATATAAATTCCAAATATGTTACCAATTAATATTACCTTATAAGTAACGTCAATTTAACTTTAATTAAAATAATGTTCCGATCAAATTGAAGCCAGTCATGGCGCAGGAGCATGTGACTGTAAACACGACAGGTTGTGGGTTCGATTCCCGCTAGAGGAAATGAAAAAAATATACTTTTATCTCTTCGCTCTGGTGACGAGGCAAAGCGCGCCGTTGAGTTCCGTCACTTAAAACGCAACGCCTCCAGACTTTGGTGGAAACTAGAGATGGAGTGTCTTAACACTAGTGTCGTAACACCTCTGCACTGTATATATCTATATATTTTAATTTATATATTTCTTGCAGGCACAACCCGTCGTGTTTACAGTCACACTTTGTGCGCCTGCGCCGCGACTGGCCTTATAGCCAAAGATTTTTTCCTGTCTAAAAAAATAACTTTTAGCTAAGCCACTCTGATATTCATAACATAAATATGCTTGGAAATTAAATCTACGCCCTCCTGCTGTGTATATTATGAGTTACTTTGTTATTGTCACTAAAGAGAAGAAGTGTAAATAATCTTCTTTAAAAAAAATTACATATTTATTTATATTTATTAATGATATTTCGTGTAAAGAGCGCAAGGACGTAAGCTCCATTGTTGGCGAATCGATTCCTGCTCGGGGCAAATAAATATATTTATTTCTTACTTCTGGTAACAAAATAAAGCGTGGCGTTGGGTTCCGCTATTCAATACTTAATATCTCGAGAATTCCTTTCTGCCTTAATACAATGAGAGGCAACAAAAAATATCATGCTTAAAAATGTATTATGCCTCTCATTCTCTTAGTTCTTTTGAAGAATTTAAAGAATTCACCAAAGAAATAAACGGTGAAGGTGAAATGTTACTTAAATAGCCCAAAGAGCAGGTGTGAATGCGTACGAAAGTCCCGTTAGATGATCGACTAAAACAGAGTTAAATATATCTCTATACGACGACTAAATCAGTAACTAAAATAACTATTAAAATAGTATATGAGCTATAAATATATTTACTTTATATTATTGTTTTGAATAAATTCTGTGCATATATGTTTTCTTGAACATGTTAATTCTAAACTAATAAATTTAAAACATTTTTGATAATCTTTTTAAATTTTTTTAAAGTTTTATTCCACACTTAGGAAAGAAAAATACTTATTTAGAAAACGTATAAAAATTTTAACGTAACGGGACTCGAACTCGCGCATCCTGGAAACCGACCAGACGCTCTAACTATGAGCCATACGTTCTCATCGAGCTACGTCGAATTTGTAATCTCCCTACAGAGATGCTAACAACATAAATAAGTTGTAACAAGCGTATAAAAATTTTTATACGTATTCTAAATAAGTATTTCTGATAATCATTCCGGTAAAAAGATAAAGCGCGGCGTTGAATTCCGCCAATCAATATGCATTATGAAGATATTAAACGGTAGGTGGATAACGAAGTGTCTTAACATAAGGTCCCTTCTGTTATTTCGGTGAATACAGAAAATAAAAAAATATCGTTCATTCATTTAAAAAAAATCTTATTATCGATTTAGCTTTACACATCCTTCTTGCCGAGCAGTAGAACCAATCGTTTTCGAAATAAACATAATAGTAATTTTGATTGAAATACAAAGTAATCCTCTATATTGTCAGGGGTCCATGGGCACGCTGCCCATAGGGACCCTTGACCTCACGGAAGCCCAAATTATAGGGTCCTTTACTTTTGTATTGAACCTCAAATTCGTAATTCCGGGCACACCGACGCGTAAAATAAGAAGTTTACGCCTCCAAAATTCGGCGGAATGTTGGGAGTGAAAGTGTCTTAATGGGAACGGAGTCACTTAACACTATGTTCCTTCTACTTACCCTGCTATGTGCGGGATACAGCGTGAAGTTAAAATAAATAAGAACTACAATGTAATATATGTATTATGTAAGTAGGCCATGTTTGCTATAATTGCATTATTCACAATCGCGGCTAACCGTTGTATGAAACCGCATTAACTACCATACAAAATGTATTGAATTTGATGTTTTATTTAAAAATAGAGTTTCCACTATCAATTTGTTCCCACTATCAGTTTCTTTTTAGCTTCACGCTGTAGCAGGGTAGCGGGGGAGCCTAATGTTAGAACAATCCGTTTCCCACTTTACGCCGAATTCCGAAGGTACTTAACGCCGCTCCTTGCCTCGACACCAGATCAAGGAAATGGAAATATAAATCTAAATAAATATTTCATTTCCTCGAGTGGGGATCGAACCCACAACCACTCGCGTTTATAGTCACACTTTGTGCCTCTGCACCACGACTGGCCATTGTAATTTTTATTAAGTTTTTTTTTCAGTTTCACGCTATATCCCGTATGTAGCATAGTAGCGGGGGAGCGTAGTGTTACGACACTCCGCTCCCAGCTTTCCATCGAATTCGTTCACATTACAGTCTTGACGTATATTAAAATAAATCAATATCTACTATAACAGAAGCTAAATTTAATCCCGACGGCTGTCAAATCAACGCTCTACAGCTGCATCGATTTATAGAACTATTCTATAACAAGTTTAATGTACCTAATATATACTATTGTAAATTGTAAAATGAACTTTAAACTAACAAATTAAAGTCTATTTTCTCTTAACACGGAATAATAAAAGAAAATAAAATATTTTTTGTTCAAAACCATCGAACACGCTTTGGAGGTCTACATTTTTTCTGGTTTCTCAGCTATTATTACTAAATTTCCAATATAAATTGAACTCTAATACATGGTATTAGAAGTTACAAGCGAGCAGGAAGCTGGGGTGGTGGCAGGAAGATGCCAATTGTACGGCTGTCCTTGTAGAGATCATCCTGTAGTGTCTGACAAAGGTACCGACTTTTGTTTAGATAGTTGGATAGATTGGTTGTATGTGTGTGTTTGTGTGTTATTAGTGTATTTAATGCTCATATCTTGTAAACGAATGACATGAGAATAATTTAATGTTCCAAGAATAGTGATGAAAATGTAATAAATAATATTATAAAAAAGGTAAAAAGAATTTGGCCAGTCGTGGCGCAGGGGCACTAGGGTGCAGCTGTAAACTCGACAGTTTGTAGGTTCGATTCCCACACGACACGAAAATAATTATTTAATGTTTTAGTTCCCGTCGTAGTATCTTTAGTCGTTCTGGTAAGGACGCGAAGCGCGACGTTAACTTCCACCATTCAACTCGCAATGCCTTCAGAATTTGGCAGATAATGGAGAAAGCGTCTTAATGGCAACAGAATAATTTAACACTAGGTATAGATAGGCAGATGGACTCTGGGAGGTTCCACCTACCTACCCTGCTATGTGCAAAGTAATTAAAGCGCGAGCGCAGAGCGAAGTAATTAAAATATTAAATATTTTATTTTCTCGAGTGGGAATCGAACCTGAAATCAGTCGTGTTTACAGTTACACGCTTGTGCCCGAGCGAGAGAATTGGCTTCTTTCGTTGCTCTTATTTCTTTTTTGTTAACCTCACATATAACTAAAGCACAGGGAGGAAATGAAAGTATTAAATATTTCATTTCGTCAACTGTGAATCGAACCCCCAACCTACTGCCCCTGCTCCACTACTGGCCTCATAGTGTGTCACTATATGGCATGCTATCATCAAGTTGTTGACCAATAAAAAATTTAATGAATACCCCAGATTATTGAAAATTTTTATTAACAGTAACTGTATAAAAATAAATGAACATAATATAAATTCATTACATACTTTTAATATTAGAAAAACCCAAAGATAAGTGTCAAACAGCCAATATGAAATAACAATTTATGTAATATTAAAATAACAATTAATTTAATTTGAAAAAAAAAAATAGTTTTAATATTAAAAGTATATTTAAAAAAATATATATTTAATATTATTTTTAACTCACTGAACTAGCCTTAATAGAAGACTGAATAGGAATTTTAAAAAACGAGTAAGTTTTAACAAAATACTGTTGTAGCTCAATGGTAAATATTATATAGAAGTTTATAAGGAGTTCATATTTGCTATGCATTAAGAAGCACCTAAGTAACTAACATAAAAAAAATCGTTGTCCTTTAAACATTTTTTTTTCTATCATTACAACGAGAAAATAAAAATAGTGACTTTTAATTCTGCACCTCCGAGGTCTAGTAAAGTATACTATTTAAGAAAATAATTTGTATTTCACGCGCATCGACTTAAAGTGGGAAACGGTGTGTCTCAACACTAGGTTCCCTCTGCCTACCCTGCCAAATGCGGGATACAGCGTGAAACTAAAAAAATATGCATTATAAATATAAAGTTAAAACCCGCAACTCGTTTTATCGGCGTGACCTTGAACGGGACGCGCAGTTATTGTCAGCAATATGGGCGAAAATAACATTCGACATTGAAACTGAAACAGCGATATGTTTTGTTCGGTGATAATGGCTACACATACCTACATACAGACAATTAGGTATTTGGACATACAAATAAAACATATTTTTTTTATCAGGTTCCCGCTATATCCCGCATACGGCAGGGTGGGCAGAGGGAACCTAGTGTTAAGACACTCCGTTCCCCACTTTCGCGAAGAATTTTTAGAGGCGTTGCGTGTTAAGCGTGACGCTAATATGTTGAAAGTTATCAAAAGGTAATTCCCCTCTCACAACTACTTGTGATAGCGCTTATATTAATATATACAGCTAGTATCAAAATCACTATATTCTGTTGATGTTGTTGACCTATAATCAAATCTGGAAATCAAAAAACAATATTTATTTTAATCACCTCTGCCTACCCAGCGTGAAGCTGATTGATTTGATTTATTTTAATCAACTAAAAACCAGACCAGAGTTGGTATGAACTGACTGTAAACACGATCGTTGTACTGTAAATACGATAGTTGTGGGAGCGATTCCCACTTGCGGGAAAATTATTTTCACTTCCCCAGCGTGAAGCTGATTATTAACTATAAACTCCAAATAAATATTTTATAGAGGCCAGTCGTGGCGCAGGGGCACAAAATGTGACCGTAAAACCGACTGGTTGTGGGTTCGATCCCCACTCGAGATGAAATATTTACTTAAATTAATATTTCCATTTCTTCGCTCTGGTGTCGAGGACAAGTGCGGCGTTGAGTCCTGCCAAAGTGGGGAACGTCGTGTCTTAACATTAGGTTCCCTCTGCCTACCCTGCAGTGTGCGGGATACAGCGTGAAGCTGATTTTATTAAATATTTTATAAATCGATAAGGCACTTACTTTCGAGTATAAAATACATGTAATATACATAAAAAAAAACATATAAAAAAAACTATTACGCGTTCACTTTCATATATTTCACATCGAATGCGATTGTTCGAACATTTTACAGCGTTTTGCTAAATCGTACATTGTTATTTATGAGAATAGACACGCAAAAAAATGTCTTGACATATTGTAGGTATTATACTACGTAATGTCAGCTTGATGGTTTTTTGTATTGCATGATTTCTTTTGTCACTTTCCTTTAGATTTTTTTTATCTGTGGTGACTTAATAGTGTCTTTTTTTAGCGTCACGCTGTGTGCAATGGATGGAGGGAACCTAGTGTTAGAATTTTGGAAGCATTCGGGTTGAGAGGCGGAACTCAAAGTCGCGCTTTGCTTCGACACCAGAGCGAAAAAAAACCAAAATATCAAATATTTCATTTACTGCAGTGGGAATCGAACCCACAACCTCTCGCATTTACAATCGCACTTTGTGCCCCTACGCCACTACTGGCCTCTATTAAAACATCATTAAATCATTACAAGTTTAATTTTGTATACTCTAGTGATATATGATTTTGAAAATAAAAAATACGACATAAGAAAGAAAATATCTACAGCTTATTTCTTATAGACAGTATTCAAAGTGCCTAAATAGAAACAAAATACAACCTTTTTTTTAAATAATTTAGGAATATGATCGAATTCATACATGTTCAATGACATGAAAAAGACCTTACTTTTCAATGATATATATAGTAAAAATCTACAAATTTATTTAAAGTAATATACAATTCTTAATTATTATTTCTCCAAACCCCAACCAACCAACTCCAACTGAACAAATAATGTAAAAAATGGCCTAGATAAATCGAAAAAAAAAGAAAAATAAAAAAAAAGTTAATTTAACACATTTTTTAATCACTGTATCCCGCATTAACCAGGGTAGGTAGAGGGAAACTACTGTAAAGACACTCCGATCCCTACTTACCGCCGAATTTATCGCGGCGCGGATTAATATAAATAAATAATAAATAATTCCCCCGATTGGGGATCTAACCCACAACTTTCGCGTTACAGTCACACTCTTGCGCTCCTGCGCCTCACCTCATTTAAAACAAAATAAAATAAATCAATCAGCTTCACGCTGGATCCCGCACACTGCAGGGTAGGCAGAGGGAACCTAGTGTTAAGACACTCCGTTCCCCACTTTCTGCCGAATCCTGAAGGCTTTAAGTAAATATTTCATCTCCTCGAGAGGGGATCGAACCCACAACCAGTCGGTGTTACAGTCACACTTTGTGCCCCTGCGCCACGACTGACCTCATTTAAAACAAATTTGACTAAAATCCAAATAGTTAAATACAATTTAAATAAAATTGATATATCAATTTCAAAATCGTGAGACATGTTCACAGTACTATTCTCATATCAACTCGAGGCGAAATGAAATCTTGCCTGTTTAGTGTTTCAATCTGTATTATCGCATCTCATGTTGCAACACTACATTCTTAATTGAATTACTACTAACTTGAATGAAATTCAAAGTAAGATAACAAATGTATATTATAAAATAACTACAAAAACATTAACATTAGGAAAATTTGAAATTTACTAATATTAAAAGAAAAATTTGAGGCCGGTAGTGGCGCAGCGACACGAGGTGTGACTGCAAAACCGACTGGTTGTGGGTTCGATCCCCACTCGAGGAGATGAAATATTTACTTAAATTTATATTTCCATTTCTTCGCTCTGGTATCGAGGTTAAGCGCGGCGTTGAGTTCTGCCACTCGACACGCAATGCCTCCAGAATTCGGCAGAAAGTGGGGAACGGAGTGTCTTAACACTAGGTTCCCTCTGCCTACCTCTGCTATGTGCGGGATACAGCGTGAAGCTATTTTTTATTTATTTTAATTTAATAGAAAATATTAAATAATTCAACTATATCAATTTGACTCTCCGTTCTCTCTGACTACCACGCTAGGGATAAAGCGTGAAGTTAGTTACAGTTATAGTTATATTGTCAATTAATTCAAGTAAAAAAAATGTTTCGTTTTTCGAAATTAAATGATCACGTTTGGAAAATAACCGAATAGAATAATCTACTAAAAACATTTCTCTCTGCTACCCAAACAAAAAAAAAAACGAAAACAGCCATGTAAAAAACGTAAGCCACCATAGAAAAAAAAATTCCAAAAAAAATTTAAATTTATGTAAAAAAAACCTAAAGCATGGTCATGCTATGTACATGGATATGTATTTTAGTATCCACATTTAAAAGAGCACAAATAATTTGAATAGCTTCACAATGTTTCTTACATATATAACTGGATAGGAAGAGGGAACCTAGTGTTAAGATACTGTTCCCCGTCTTCTATCTAATATTCGAGACATGGGGTGTTTAGTGGCGCAACTGGATGCCACGCTTTATCTTGTTACCAAAATGAAAATCATTCATTCTCTCGCCTGGGAATCGAACCTACAGCCGTCGCGCTTGCAGTTACACTCTCAGCGCCACGACAGCCTTATGTTGTATTATATAGCATAAATACATATTTATTTTAGTATTTACATTAAAAGAATAATTCTAATACTAAACAGAAAAAAAAAAGTAATGGATATTAAAAAAATACCACACAATCCTAACAAACATGTAAATGTAAAGTAAAGTACAGTTCGGTCAACAGGTCGTGGCCACTCTGAAATTAGGTTTCTGAACTTTTACGCATTGTTCATTCGGAAAGAAAATAATCAAAGATACTAAATAAAACAGCCTCAAGCTGTGTCCCACATACTGCAGAGTAGGCAGAGGGAACTTAATGTTATTTTATACTGCGTGATGAGCGGTGGAACTCAACGCCGCGATTTTACCTTGGTATCAAAGCAAAGAAATAAAAAAATAATTAATAATAATTAATTATTACTTAATGTGTTACAGTCTCACGCTTCTGCCCATGCAACACGACGACGTCACAAAATCAAATCTACACAGCCATTTAGAGCTAACTTCAGGGTGGCCACGACTCGTTGGCCGCACTATACCTATCTCCCGCTTTGGTGTTTAATACAGCCGAGTACAATAGAGCCGCTGGAGCATTGAGTTCCGGTTCACCTCCATATCTGTATTCATATCGTTTCTTGTGTTGTAAAATTACATAATTTTACTTTGATAATAAATTGTTTATTTATAATTGTAAATAAATTAGGCTGTCATGGTGAAACGGAATAGCGTCTGATTGTAAGCCCTGGTTGTGGGTTCGATATCGGTATCGAAAAAATGGGCAGAGAGTGGGAAAGTAAGTAAAACTAGTCTTAAACTGCTGCTTTATGCGGGATACAGGGCAGCGTGAACTAAAAAATAAATATAGGTACTTTTATTTTAATCAGTTATTAGAAAGCAAATTTTTTAACAGATTTGAAACCGTCATTATATAAAAAATAAATGACAATGGGTTCGATTCCCATTTGATGGATGGATTATTGTAAATAATTTTGATTTTTATTTTTAATTTTGTTTAATATGAATTAAATTTCTTATAATGGTAATTTAATACATTTCTCTCTATATTCAATATTATTCAGATATGTTTATTGGTTTTTATGTCACGGACGAACAGATACGACCTCGTTACGGTTATAGTGGCTCTGCATATGTATGCATGCATAAGTGGATTTCAATTGTTAAGTCCACAGATTACTTTAGAATAATTTTATTCACTCTGTTTATTGTGTTGGTCTAGTTTTTCTATATCTATTTTGTTTTTTTTTTAAATACAACGAATTTCAGCTTCTCAGCTACATCTAGGGAACCTAATGCTGAGAAACTCTTTCTTACCAGAGAAGAGAAATGATAATATGAATTTAAGTAAATATTTCATTTCCTCGAGTGGGGATCGAACCCACAACCAGTCGGTTTTACAGTCACAATTTGTGCCCCTGCAGCACGACTAGTCTCAAAGTTATTTGGAGAAAAGTTAGGGCAGGTTACAGAAGACTGTTTTTTACCTTTCGAGTATGACGTATTGAGTGGTGGAACGTTACTTTGCATTTCTTTTCAATACAATTCATCATTAATTTCAATCACATTTTCCCAAGTCGGGAACAAGTCAGGAAAATCGAAGTAACAGTAAAAGTACAGACTTTAAAAAAATTTGTTGTCGACGTGACTACATCGAACTTCAATAGGTAAATTCATTTGATATTTAATTACCTCAATTTAGACCTTTAAATATCAATTTAAATTCTAAAAACAAATAATAGTTTTAAGTATTAGCCCGGCGTTGAGTTCCGCTACTCGATACGCGATTTCTCGAAAAATTCGGAAATCAGAACGGAGGGGAACGGAGTCCTAACACTAGCTTCCCTCTGTCCGCTGTGTGCGGAATAAAGCATAAAGCTGATTTTTTTTAAATAGAATTTTTAACTTCTACCCTCCTTTATTTATATATGACATTTTACACCAGTATTGCAGTAAAATCATGTGAAAACACTGCAACCGAGATCAATTTATTGTATACGCGATAAGGGCAATGGCACCGGTTTTTATTTGAAAGAGATTATCCTCGAGTAAATGAATGCTTTATTTCTCACGCTCAATAGAAACTTTGTTATATTTGCTATTTTTTTATTTTGCTTTACGCTGAATCCCGCTTACAGCAGGGTCGAGAGAATCTAGTGTTTAGACACTACGTTGTAACGCGGCCTTTATTCGAGATATTGCGTCTTACGGAAATTAACGCCGAACGCAAAAGATTTAAATGGTTTTTTTGAATATCTTTTCGTTCCTTGTAAAGCAAAACTTAAAATGATATTAACTTAAATTTAAACTTAGTTCAGGGTTGAAATTAAAAGGAAATAATGTTAAAATATATACATATTTAAAGTTTTCTTTTTTTATTAAAAAAATAAATAAGCAAAATACTACAATATGCTTATATTTTACCACTTTTTTATTTTCATTTCGTTGCGTGATGTGTTCAAATATAATCAGATTAGGAAATGTTACGTGACATTATTAGAAATCATTAAAAAAAACTATCTATACTATAGTGACATTTTGTTTGTAAAATTTCTTATCTGTGCCAGTATTACATTACTGTTATTACATTACCTATTAATTATACAGATAGAGGCGCAGGGGCACAAGGGTGCAAATGTAAACGTGTCGGTTGTGGATTCGATTCCTATTTGAGTAAATGAAAAAATTCATATTTGTATTCATTTCTTCGCTGCAGTGACAGCCACTCAACACGCAATGCACACACAACAAGTGTCTTAATGGGAACGGTGACTTAACACTTGGTTGCTATATTCTCTCTGCCTATCCTGATATGTGCGGGATACAGCGTGAAGTTACCGATAAAAAAATAAAAAAAATATGTAATTCGTTAAAATTGCTTGTCTTTTTTTAATTTATAAAATGTGACTCAATGTCTTTAAAATTAAAGTAAATAAAATGCTTAATTATCGACGTTCGTAAGCAAGTTAGCGCCTAATGAGGTATGAAGCAACGTAATAATTAAACAAAGAAAACTGTCAAAGCTAACTTATTATTATACTGGAAGGAATGTACAATTTCACGAACAAAACATACCACGCACTGTGTGTAATATGAGTAAAATATTTTTTTTTAGTTTCACGCTGTATCCTGTGTTTCCCAGAGTAGTCAGGGGAACCTAATGGTAAGACAGTTCGTCCCGATCCACTTATACCACAGTGGCGGAATACAACATGGCACTGTCTTGCTACCCAATTTGGTGAGTAAACTTCGAACCCACAACCGTTGCGTTTGAAGTCAGACGCCCACTGCGCCACGACCTCAACCATCACACACATACATTTAATATCTCATAATAATACACAAAATTAAAAAAAAACCTATAAAACATTTCGTATTTTTTGTCTTATAATATTACTACTGGTGTTAGTTTGTAGTCAATGTCAGTAAATAAAAAAATAAAGGTTTCATAGACTGATGTCCTCTTTCCTAGTGTCCTGATTTGCCTTCGGCCTAAGGATTTCACGACCGGATTTTTTATTCCTTTTATTACTAACTAAATATAAAAATATAAATAAGTAAAGCGTTAAAATATTTCATGTTTAAAAATCTCTAAAATAAAATTTTAAAAAATTTGCATGTTATATCAAAATTACAATAGCTGTACATGGTTAAATAAAACCATATATAATGATTTTGAATTGGCGGACACAAGCGCAGTTATTACAATAGCGCAGAACTAAATGAAAAGGTCGAGCACCCGGCATTGTCTCCGGTTACCACCTTTCACTGTTTACTGCACACATTCAGAGAAAAAAAGAAAAACAAAAAAATAAAAAAACAAAAACGCTGACATTTTTATTGTACACACGTCAAAGTCAACTTCAAACTAAAACTAAATTGTAGTGGAACAATCGTGTCACCTATTTAAATGCAAAATATTTGGAATAATTAAAAGAATTGTGTTAAACGAAAAGTAAATTTAGTTATCGTTTTTGTCCCAAATTTTTAAGTTTAAAACGTACCGGTGCAAATCTTTCCTCTTCTGTGTTGAGAAGATCGCCGACGGAAGATGCCTTCGCTTGGCTCGCCAGGTGCCGTCTGTTCAGGACATAGGAGAGCTCATCCAGGTATCTCAGTGTAAGATTCGCCATTGTAACACACACAACATTTATCGTTAAAAACACGTAAACAATTCACACAGCACTAACACAACCACTCTCTCCCATTGCTGACGCGAAACTGAATTCTGAACGCGGAGCGGACGACGCGAGGTCAAAGATTATTCCGTAGATAGATATTCTATAATCGTAGTCGGAGTTTATAATTTTAAATACTTAAGAATTATATAGATTTTTATTTTAAGTTGGTTATTTACTTGTATTTGGACATTCTTGAGGTAAGGTCGTATGTAAATTAGGTAGTTCTTGTTCAGAAATAACAAATGTCATCGTAATTTAGATTACAGACTATACAACACTTATTTAATTGATTTCACAATTATAATGTACCTATTACATATTATCAATCGTTAAATAATATTTAATGTTTATTAACTATAAAAAAAGAAAAGTCAAGCATTAAAAACTAAAACTGCGTTCTTTTTAAATTTCCTTAATTTTGCGAGAATTAATTAATTCTCGATGTGTCCATTAAAAAAAATGCAAAAAAAAAGGCGCCATTTTATAAAACAATATTGTGAAGCTGTAACTATAAGTTATAACGTATAACGAGATTCATTGTAACTATGCCAAAACTGAATAACAATTATAATTAAAGCAATTAACTAAAAATAAGGAATTTTATTTGCATTCATTTGCCGTACAATGATACTACTTGTTACGATATTTAATATTTATTTAATGATATTTAATGATTGAACACGCCATTTTAATTTACAAACCGCCGTTGTTTATTTGATTTCGAGTTCAAATTGAAATAGTGAATATTTGAATAAGATAAAGTTGCGAGTTATTTTACATTGATATACAATTAATAGTAGTAAATAAAATGCTTCACGCTGTATCACGCATACAGCAGGGTAGGCTGAGGGAACCTAGTGTAAGACACTCCGTTCCCCACTTTCTGCCGAATTCTGGAGGCATTGCGTTTGCACGCTTTGACATCAGAGCGAAGAAATGGAAATATACATTTAAGTAAATATTTCATCTCCACGAGTGGGGATCGAACCAACAACCAGTCGGTTTTACAGTCACACTTTGTGCCGCTGCGCCACGACTGGCCTCACTCAGTAGTAGAAGTAGTTGTAGTATAATCTGCTTATCATATAATAAACATATATGTATATGTTTATATTTATTATTTGTTGAATCATTTGGATAACGATTGGGATTATTTAAGAAGAAAAACTTTTGTCTAATTTGCGCGCTAAAGAAAGAAAGTTATTAAGATACATATAAAAATTTTAACATAGCGGGTTCGACTCCCAATTATAATTTTTCAAGAACAATTTTTGCGTAGCGGGTAAAAATCTCAATACAGAGAATTTAAATGGCTTAAATATGGGGAAAAAAGTCATTTACCAGCATTTGTCTGTACACAACATATATTTATAAAAATACTAGGCCATAATTTGTAACGTCTACTTTAATTCGATACGGTTGTCGGATTTTTTAGCTTTACTCTGTATCTCGCGTGTAGCAGGGAAGACATTTCGGAGGCATTGCTTGTTGTATTGCGGAACTTAACGCCGCGTTTTGTCTCGACACCAGAGCGAAGAAATTAATATATTATACATATATTTCATAATGTCGAGTGCGAATCGATGTCACAACCTGTCTCGTTTACAGTTTACACACTTGTAATTCATCCAAACGCGTCGTAACGCAGGGGGCGTTACGACGCGTTTGGATGAATTATTATAAAAACATAAATAAAAAAAAATTAAATTAAATTAGCTTCACGCTGTATCTATATATAATCTATATATATATGCTGTGCATAGGGAGCCTAGTGTTAAGACACTCCGTTCCCCACTTTCTGCCGAATTCTGAAAACATTGCGTGTTGATTGGCAGAACTCAACGCCGCGCTTTGCCTTGACACCAGAGTGAAGAAATGGAAATATAAATTTAAGTATAAATTTAAGTAATTAATATGAATGGGGATCGAACCCACAACCAGTCGGTTTTACAGTCGCACTTTGTGCCGCTGCGCCACGACTGGCCTCAATAAATAAAAACATAAATGAGTTTAATTAAAAAAAAAACGAGAAACTATTTTTTATCTTCTCTAAGACACAATACGAATTGTGTATACTCTGTGCATAAATTACATTAACAACGTGATCCATTTCTTTTCGCAAGGGGACTGAGAGTAACTACATTTAACATTTACAAGGCTAGGTAGAATATTCAATGAAAAAAAAACAAAGGATAAAAGAAAAATAAAAACTCTTTTCACGCATAACAAGGTAGTAGAAACCTAGAGCCAAGACACTCCGCCCAATTTTTGAGATGTCCGTAATCTAGAATTGATTTTATAAATGAAACAGTAGTAGTGTGACTGGGTTCCCTCTGCCTACCCTGCCGTGTGCGGGATACAGCGTGAAGCTGATTTATTTTATTTTAAACAGTATATGACTGAAAACATTATAGTATGTATTATGTTATTATAGTTTTAAAAATATTATCATTACTCTCCTTTTCCTGTGGTAGGATTAAGTGTGGGATTGAGTTCAGCCACTCAACACACAATGTCCTGAAATAAGGCGGAGAGTAGAGGAGTGTCTTTTTACTTCTCTGTCTTTGCTGTATATTTACGAGAAATACGTGAAGCTAAAGTAAGAGAATAAGAAGCGTAAAATGTTGAGGCCCTTGTGGCGCAGGGCCACCACGCCACGTTTGTGGATTCGATTACCACTCGGCGAATAAAATATTTAATATGTTTATTTCCTAGCTCTACTCAGAAGGCAAAACGCGGCGTTGAGTTGAGTTCCGCCACTTAACACGCAATGCCTCGCGAATTCGGCGAAAAGTTGGAAACGGAAATGTTATAATGGGGACGAGGTGTCTTAACACTAGGTCCAAGGTTCCCTCTGCCTTCCCTGCTATGTGCATGATACAAAATAAAGCTAAAAAATATGTTTTTAAACTTTAATTGATTCCTTGGATATAGTGACGCAGTAAACATTTTTCGATTAATAAACTAATTTGGCCCGAAGCCCAAGATCGATGTGTATATAAAACGATGTGTAGATAATCATCCGTATCGTGGTTGATTGCAGTGAAAGTTGGTAATTCAGTATGTTTTTTTAATATTTTTTGATAGTAGTTGTTAAGGACTATAGTGGCTCAGCTGTAAACTTTACGGTAATAGGTTCGATAAAAAATTTCCTCTCGGTTATTTTCTTGACATGCTCAGTTAATAAGACAAAACGCGGTATTGAGTTCCGTCACTCAGCACACAATGTTTCAAAAACTAAGGGGCGCCTAGAGAACGGAGTGTCTTAACACTGGGTTCCCTTTGCCTATCCCGTGACATACGGGATACAGCGTGAAGCTAAAAAAATAAATAAATGTAGACACTCCTCGATGTGTAACTTACGTTTCCATTGCGTTACACAAACAATAGAATGAGATCAAACTATTAAATCGTCTCAGCCCTGTCTTAACTTGACTGTACAAAGACTATGCTAGACTTTTTATGAATTTTAACGATCTTTTTTATAATTATACCAACTAACACCTTCTGAGGCCAGTTGTGGCGCAGCGGCACGAGGTGTGACTATAAAGCCGACTGGTTGAGGGTTCGCTCCTCACTCGAGGAGATGAAATATTTACTTAAATTTATATTTTCATTTCTTCGCTCTGGTGTCGAGGTTAAGCGCGGCGTTGCGTTCTGTCACTGACCACGCAATGCCTCCAGAATTCGGCAGAAAGTGGGGAACGGAGTGTCTTAACAATAGGTTTCCTCTGCCTAACCTGCTGTGTGCGGGATACAGCGTGAAGCTGATTTTAATACCTTCTGATAATATCACCACATCCGTCCGTTATCTCTATCAAAGGGCAAAGTCATACTTGATCGAACTGCTTTAAGTATTGAAACTTTTATATATCATATAATATAATAAAAATGTTGATGTATGAAAAAAAAACTATCTATTGCATTTGGAAAAGCGTTGGTGCAATGCCTACTTATTCACCTACTCAACGTATTTAATAAATAATAACTATACAGACGATGTGAGGATTCTATTGAGATTGTGACGTCGCAGGGGCAAACGTGATGTTTGTGGGTTTAATTAATACTTTGGGGATTTAAATATACAATATTTTAATAACTTTGCTCTGAAAGCATGGCGTTGAGCTCCGCCATTCACCACGTTCAGAATTCGGCAGAAAGTGGTCGACGGAAGAATCTTATTGGAAACGGAGTGTCTTAACAGTAGGTTTCCAGGTTTCCTCTGCCTTCATAGCTATATGCAAGATGGAGCGTAAAGGTAGAAAGTATTAATAGTGAAAGATTTTATTAACACGTTTTTTTGAAACACGTTGGTTTTTGGGGGTTGCGTTGGTATTGCCTTTTTTCTTATTTTACGGCGCTGATAAGACAAAGTATATTGTGTTATAAATTTCGGGTGAAAAGTATAGAAAGGAGTGACTTGACAGGAGGCAGGTAGAATCCTGAGATTAGAGCATTCAACCAAATAAACTTCAATTTTAACATAATATTAATATATGTAATATAATAGAGTACAGCTGAATTTCTTATAAAAGCCGCAATGTAGCCAGGTTGCTTCATACTTAGCTGACGTCACTACAAGGATTAACTCTGCCTCGTTGCATATTTGTAGGAGTTATCTATTATGTATCTTAGCTTAGATATAATTTGGAACATTAAGCCTAGGCTTCACATGGTGGGAATTACGAAACTAACTAAAATCTGCTTCACGCTGTATCCCGCACAAAGCAGTGTAGGCCCGAGGGAGCCTAAAGTTAAGGCACTTCGTTTCTCATTTTTCGCCGAATTCTGGAGGCATTACGTGTTGAGGGCGGAACTTAACGTCGCGCTTTGCCTCGACATCAGAGCAAAGAAATGAAATATAAATGTAAATAAATATTTCATTTCATCGAACCCACAACCAGTCGGTTTTACAGTCACACTATAATTACACATATATGTTTTGTATGTCGCAAAGTTGAAGTTTTTTTTTATTTCGTCACTAACATGTAGCAATTGTTGCAAGGTATCAAAAGTCCGGATTAAATTAGTAATATGTCAGATATTAGTAATATTATTAAATTAATAAAATCACAACGAGTGTAACTCTGATTCCAACCAATAATCTGATTTTATATTAAAAAAAAACTACCTGCATCGTGTTATATAAAACCGTTAAGTACCTGAACCCCATAACGATACGTTATATGTATATATACCTATATATGAATTCGTTAGCTTAATTCTGTAGAGTTTTATAGTGGCCGAGTGTTTAGACACTCCGTTCCCCACCCACGCCTCTTACAATTTGAGTTGAGTGGCGGAACTCTCTTCTTATTTCTCTCTTGTTATTTTTTCTTCGACTAGAAATCGAACGCGCAACTATCACGTTCAATCAAATGCAGTGCTACTGACCCACAACGGCCTCCATCATATCTTAATTTACTCTCTAAGTAAAGTTTCATTAATAGTACTCTACAACATTAGACATTTCTCTTTTAACCGACAAACGTATATTAATATGCAATTGGCTGCTGTGAATTAATTCTAGATTCTAATTTCTAGTGCTAGGTTTCAGTCTTTCTAAAGCGAAAGTATCCATCGCTATATAATATTCATAGTATATAGACTATAGTAGTCTTGTATTGAAATTTTTCGTCTTTTTTTATTTTGACGATTTGATGAAAATGTTTTTCGGATTTACTAAAATTTTGCATAAGTAGGTACAATAAGTATTTGAAAGGAGACGCTAAAAAATAATTACCGTAATAAAAATATTTTTCGAGGCTAGTCGTGGCGCAGTGGCGCAACTGTCTGACTGTAAACGCGACTGATTGTGGGATCGATTACCACTCGATGAAATTAAATATTTATTTAAATATATATTTTCATTGTTTCGCTGTATTGTCAAGGCAATGCGCAACGTTGAGTTCCTCCTCTCAACAGTCAACAAACAATATGTTCAGAAATTCCGGACCAGAAATCGGCGGTAAAAAGGGAAACGGCGTTTAACACCCTGTCTACCCTGCTGTGTGCGGGATACAGCGTGAACCTATTTTTTTGTTTTTAGAAATATTTCTCTTATTTCTCTAGGTAATTACAAGTACTAGCAACTCGATTGAAAGTAAAGTATACCTTCGAGGCTCGAGCCACACTCTCACTATAAATAGATATCATAGCAGCCATTGTTGTTTCTTTTAATTGGTACTTACGTACGATTGTATTCTAAGTTTCTTATAAATCTGATTCTGTTTTATTTATGGTCTGAATATTCTGTATTTTTTTTTGTTTATAATATAGTAACAAGTTGTCCTGCAACTCTGGTTGGGTGAACTTCAAAATCGAATGGATAATCCCAGTTTTTCCTTTTTTTTTTGGTAGGAATTTGGAGACATTATATCTTAGTGCTTTGGAGAGCATTAAGCTACGCCAAGAGGGAACAAGGTAGAAGGAGTGCTCTTACACTCCTTACCTAGTTTCATCTTGGCGTTGTCTGACAGTCATTCAGTAAGGAACGGTAGGGAACGAAAGAGATTAGTAACTATTGCTCTATAGAAAATTCGAAGTCATTAACAGCTTATGATATCACATTATATAAGTGTTAGATTTGAGTTCGATTTTTATTTGTGGAGTTGTTTATATTTTAAAATGTAACTCCGAATCGAACCCCCAAATCGTCGCGTTTACTTTCTCTTGATAATTAAATATGTCCTATAAGGAAAAAAGCTAGGATTTAAAGGCCAGTCAGATATCATCATATGACTGTAAACACAACAAGTTGAGAGTTCGATCCCTACTCGATGAAAAGAAATATTAAATATTTTCGCTCTAGTATCGAATCAAAGCGCGGCGTTGAGCTCCGCCACTCAACACGCAATACCTCCGGAATTCGACAGAAATTAGGGAATGGAGTGTCTCAACACTAGGCTCCCTCTGCCTGGCACATGCTGAAAAAAGAACAAAATTTTCTAACCCAACGTAACGGAACTCTTCATTGAACCAACGTAAAACTAAAGGTCATCTGAGTCTGCTTTCTATTATTAATATTACTAAACAGTTATATTTTTGATGACAATCGAGTTTACTGTAACATCAAGGTCGTAACCGTATTCTCTATTAGGGTTAAGACTTAAAAAAAATATGGATTTTTTTACATATTTTTTGTTTCTTTATTCTGAGCCTTAATATTAAAAAGCTGAAACGTTTGTTTGGCTGAATACGATAATTTCAGAAACTGCTGGTTCAAATAAAAATTGAAAAAATGATTACTGTGTTTTATACCTCACGCTGTATTCTGCACATAGCAGGGTAGGCAGAGGAACTTAGTGTTAAAACACTCCGTTCTCCATTAGCTCACACTACGTATATTATGATGGAATATATTAATTTATTAAGATATTTGTCGGCCGCAACTTTATTTGTGTGAGACATTGAGATGTAAAATGAAAATTATAAGGTTTTTCGCCTTACGTTATTTTCCTATATAAGTTCTACACTGTTAATGGAGATGGACATATATATATATATGCCTATATGAGATATTCTTTTTTATGTATCTGTTTTACACTATTTTATATGCAATATATACTATATTACTACATTGTTATAAGCGGGAAAAAATTCACTTTACCCGTTCACACGACCGTAGAGGCAACCCTACAGACAACCCTGCCGTGTCTATCTTCTCGCTAATTGTGGTTAAGTATTTAACTTAATTAACAGAAATCACCGACGCGTACCACTTTAACTTGAATTTTACACAACAATTACACACACGCAAAACATACTCGTATTTCCTGATGTCAAAAATATTGTTTAGTTATATTAATTTACAGGTGGTTTTGGCACGACGAGAGAGTGAGTGGTAAGAGAGGAGAGTAGTGTGTGTGTGAGTGGTAAGGAGAGGCAGTGGGAGACCTCGGTTGACCTTCGAGAGGACAGTATCGATAATAGTGAAAAGAGGTCGCCTAAAAGCATGAGGTTCAAGACTACCTGGGGGCATGTATGATTAGGTTGGACAAGGAGAATGATGTATGAAGTGATCGTAGTGGTTGGCACTCTGGATACCCATCAAGAGTTTAAAAAAAATATATCTATATATAGGTTAGAGTTCGGGACTTAGTCACGTATCTTATCTTTTTAACTTATCTCAAATTATAATTTACGAAAAAAACTTATTTCTGGGTGGTGGGGAGAGGGTTAGGAATTAAACTCAGGATCTTATTGTGCTTGCATTCATATACACTTACACTAGACATATATTCCATGTCAATATTTTTTTTCTAAATTACCTTAATTTTGGTAATTTAGTAAGAACCTAATACTTAATCTTTTCACCGAAAACGTGACATATTGTAGGTTCGATTTATATTTGAGGAAATGAAATATCTAATATTTTATCTTTTATTCTAATATCTAATATCTAAGTTCCCTCTGCCTACCCTGCTGTATAAATAATATTAATACTTATTAAATAATATAATACTTATTAAATAATAACTATAATAAGTACAAGTTAAATAACAACTGATATAACATTACGAACACTTTTCATAATATAAATCCACAAAATGATCTATAGATCCGCAATATCTGACATCGCATTTGAACGCCATTTTCTGTTTCGTCGCTTTCACTGCGCAATTAACGCGATACGTTTTATTGCTTGTTGCGTAACAGTTTTGGATCGCGGTGCATCCGTTGATATTTATATCTGTTATATGTTATTATAACATATATTATATTAATAGCGGCGTTGAGTTCTGCCACTCAACACGCAATGCCTCTAGAATTCGGCAGAAAGTGGGGAACGGAGTGTCTTAACACTAGGTTCCCTCTGCCTACCCTGCAGTGTGCGGGATAGAGCGTGAAGCTGATTTTATTATATCACTATGGATTCGATCTCACTCGAGGAAATTAAATGTTTAATCATTTCATTTACTCTGGTGTCGAGGCAAAGCGTGGCGTTGAGTTTCGTCATTCAACACGCAATGCTTCGAGAGTTCGTCGGAAAATGGGGAACTGGGGGGGTCTTAACATTAGGTTCCCCTTGCCAAGCGTGCTGTGTGCGGGATACAGCATGAAGCTAAAAAAGTATGACATATACTAAGGCCGTGTATACAGCGTTGGCACGATAGTTGTGGGTTCAATCTCCACTCGGGGGATTAGCTCTCTGGTAGACGTCTGGTAGACTAAGTTTCGCTACTCATCACACAATATAGCAAGATTTGGACGGAAAGTGGACTGGAGTTACAAATAGGGTGCTTCACCCTAACTCACCCTAATTCCCCCAGTCAAAGAAAATCTAAAGTAGGCAAAGCAAAGAACCTTGGTTCTCTACCTCTAAGCTGCTGATGAGAATAGCATATGAGAATGTGAAACAACAATAAAAATCTAAATAATACAACAATTTGAATTAATAATTTGCCAATATTATTGAACGTTATATTAAAAAATATTGAGTAATTTTACATTATATCCAAGGTTACCATTTTGTTTCAATATTTCACATTAATATTATGTGTATATTATTTTATGTTATCTCAGCAACGGTTTCTCAATAGCCGTATTCAAATGGCTTGTAGTAACACCACTTTTTCCAGTAATAGGTATTGGCAATGTAATGCTGCAATTTATGATACTTTTGTTACAGAAATATGTATAGAAAAATGTATTTTTTATGGATTAATATAGATTTTTTCTTATATTAAGACTTATTTTTTAATGGTTTAGTATAATATATTTTTTTAAATATAATTATTAAATATAATAATTTTAAATTTAAATATAATTTTAAATTTAAATATAATTATTATATTCGTCTTGGAGCAGCGACAGAAGTGTGCGATTGTAGTAACGACAGTTGTGAATTCTATTCCTATTCAGGGAAATTGAATATTTAATGTTTTTATTTTCTCGCTCTGGCAAAACGCGGCGTTGAATTTCGCTATCTAACACGAAATGCCTTCAGAATTCGGAAGAAAGTGAGAAACGGAAATGTCTTAATGGGAACGGAGTGCCTTGACACTAAGTTCTCATTTTCCCTCTGCCCATGCATCCTTGCTATGTTCGGGATACACCGTGAAACTAATAAAAGCTATACCCGTAAAGTGAACAAGCAGCCTTAAGCGTAATAAGACTAAGACATATACGTTTATTCCTAGTACTTAAGTTTCTAATAAGGTTTTTATCCGTTCACATTCTCTTGGCGGTTGTATAAATTGAAATGTAACGTGACAACAACTTCTAAGAGACCGAGGAGTGCAATTACGTTGTACTTACTATTAAATAAAAAATCAGCTTCACGCCATACCCCTCACACAGCAGGGAAGGCGCAAGTAAACTAGTGTTAAAACACTCCGTTCCCTTTTTTCCTTCGGATTCTGGAGGCATTGCGTGTTGAGTGGCGAAAGTCAGCACCGAATATTAAATTACATATTTCATTTCCTCGAGTGGGGATCGAACCCACTGCCTCAAAGCTAAAAGCTACCTAAAAGCTATATCAGCTAAGTGAACAAGAAACTTTACACGCAATAAGACTAAGACAGATAGACAGACATACGTTCCTAGTACGTATATACGTATTTAATGATGTTTTTATCCGTTCACATTCTCTTGGCGGTTGCATAAATGGAAATGCATCGTGTTAAAATCAACTTCTAAGAGGCCGAGAAGTGGAATTACGTTGTATTTATTATTATATGTAGGGGAGAGGGGGGGTAGCTTTGAACAGGGGCACCTTTGAAAATATGTGTTAACAGAGTTATTTTAAAAAGAAATTTTGGTAGATTTTTTTTGAGTAGTGGCAGCACTAATCTGCACACGTGTCACTTGTCACCGCTGATATATGAGAGCCCGTGGTTGAGTTACGAGGAGTGTTTGATTTTGAGTAAGATTTTATGCATTTTTAAATAAGCGCGTAAGGATCGCAGGGATCCAATTCAAGGTATATGGTTTTATTTTTTCCTCTTTTAGTTAGAATGTTTCATATATCATGCAATAAACTAGAAATCACTACAATTTTTAAACATTTACTTGAAAAACAAACGTTTGTAATTTTTTAATTACCACTGAGGCAGCTTTGAACAAAATAACACTTGGCACTTTTGAATATTATTATATGTAAAAAAATACCGCGAAAGAAAAACAAAACTATAATTAACTTTTCTTCACAAGAAACTGACTCAAAAATGCATTTGGATCAGAAGAAAAAGTTACAATTTACTGTGAAGAGAATGAAGATACTGAAATCTGTGCGTATGAAGACTACGAAATGGAATTAGACTACAACTTAATAAATATTGGAGATTTCGTTTTAGCGAATGTCTCATAATCTGTGAATAATAAAAAAGTAGCTTGTATTTTTTTTTATCTTTCTTGAGAAAGAGGACAAGTGCTACGTTAGTTTTTCAAAAGTCTTACGAAGACTAGACTTGAGGCCAGTCACAGCGCAGCGGCACGAAGTGTGACTGTACAACCGACTGGTTGTGGGTTCGATCTCCACTCGAGGAGATGAAAGATCGGAAGAGC
>JAATLQ010004901.1:9798-21063 GCA_013421005.1 Heliconius erato x Heliconius himera | reverse complement strand
ATAAATTCGAAAGTAACTCTGTCTGTCTGTCTGTCTGTGCCGCAATCAGGGCCAAACCGCTAATTCAATTGTAATAAAATACTCATAAAGAGATACTTGAGGGTCTTCGGATGAACATAGGTTACTTTTTTTTCTCATATTTGTAATATTGTCGATATATACTAATATATTAAAATATTTTTCAATTTGACAGGCAATTTATTCCGCCATGTTAATAACAACCGACCGTTGCTAAGCAATGGTTTGCAAAGTTTATTTGTTGTTATAAGCAAACGCCACCCAAAATGAGCTTGCTTAACGCATACATGGCGTGCGCCGACTCAACCTTATAAGATAGATACATAAAAATAATGTTTTACAAAAATATTGTCCTTTAAATAATGTTTAAAAAAGTCCGCGATACACATACCATATTTATCTCTGAAGCTTGAGCAAAGTAACACAGTAACAACAAGTAACCATTTTAATTAATTTACTTTATATTTATCGGGTTTTTGTTGTATGTATTTTCTATAACTTGATATTGATCCTTATGAAAATGAATATAATAGTCACTTTTAGCATTTCATCTAGATTGAAATTATAGTTCACTGTATAACATTCTAATAAATAATTAAGGGGATGTCACTGATTCGAAATAACCTAGCATACGACCGGCATAGTATGACCGACGCGAACGGGCAGATGACTTTGACGGTTTTGTAAATTTTCATACTTCTTTACTTACATTACATCGCTTATTCGAGGAGCAGATTAGTTAGATTTTCATAAATTTCTTGGTGTGGTGTAAGTTGCGGCCCTGCGCGGCATCGGTGTAATATTATTTAAGTATTAAGGAGAGAATTGTTGGTTATTTCATCTTGGTTGGATGGTTATCTGTACCGTTGTTATACACTTAATAAATTGTGGTTTTAGTTTTCTGGGATTTTATTTGATATTGCTCGCAAAACTCATCATATTTAATGTAGAAAGGACTTTAGTTATTTCATATAGTATGCGCGCAAGGAAAACGAGTAAAAAGATTTTTCCCGGGTAAATCAGTAAAATCGATCACTGAAAGTCCAATGAAAATTAGTTCAGTTATTCTGGATACTAGCTCGGGGAAATAGAAAGACAGAAAGTGATAAAATTATTAACAATGTAGCTGGTTTTGTTTAGTTTTTTTATTAATATTTTACTATGGTTACGTTTACTTATATTTTTTTTTATTTAAATTAGTTACATATTTTCACAAACAATTTCCTAAATATATCTATAAGCATTCGTAAAGTTTAAGCGGGCGAAGCCGCATCCGGGTCCGCTAGTATAATATAAATGTTGAACGCATGGGATGTAATATCAATATTCAAACCATACATATATTAATCATCACATATATTAGATATCATCGCTCTCGGTACGTGTTATGATTATTGCTTAATTCGATTTGAATGACGGCGGTGTACATTACTGTGATTAACATGAAATATTTAATCATAGTAACCGATCCGTATTGCTACTGACGTAATCACGTCCTAGTTAATTAGGTTTATGGTCTGTTTACATATAAATGTAAATTAGATTGTTTTGTATATTGTTCAGAATTTTATTAGATTACCAATACTCACACACGTTGTGGGTTCGATTTCCATTCGGGGAATGAAATCTTGCGAATATTTGTTGTACAACATAAGGCAGCACCGTAGAAAATTTAGTTTAAAATACAAATATCCATCTGTCGCAACGGTAATAACAATATTTGTGAATTTACATATACTTCATAGAATTATGTTTTTTTTTAATTAATCCTTTGGTCTCTTAAAAAAAGACACAATTATATTAAATTTATGTAACAATTTCTAATCGTGCTCACTTAAAGAAAATCGATTTCCGATATTATATTTAATCACTCAACCCGTTACGTTAACAAAAGCCAATGCTATGAGGGTTACCGCAGAACTCTTAATTGCTTTAATTAACAAGCAATTGATAGATGGGCCGTGAAATAAAGGTTGGTTTCGGTACGTATATGTGTCTAATAAGCATTAACTATTTTTTTTTGTAGAGGCAGTGTAGAATCTAGCAATATAACTCTGTTGTTCACCTTTCTGTCTTTTCAAGAGGCCTCATTTTTAAGATTCTGTACTTTTTAAGAAAAAATAGGAACCCTTATGACATCATTTTGTTGTCCGTTCGTCTGTCTGCCAAGAGTCTTTATCTCAGGAACGCTTGAAGATATCAAATTCAAATTTAAACCTTCTACTCAAATCTACGGCCTCATGATTTTCTAAATAATCGTATTTCCGCCAAATTTTCGAGGCGTTGCGTGTTGAGTGGCAGAACTCTACGCCGAGCTTTGTCTCGATATCAGAACGAAGAAATGAAAATATAAATTCAAACGATATTATACAAATAAAATTAATAATATTAATAAAAATTTTAATCTCTATATATAATAAGACAGTAAAAATATTTTGTCTGTACATTTAGTAATTTTGACTGAAATGGATAGAGGGACACTTAAAAAGAATAATAGAAAGCAAAAAGATTTTTTTTTGAATTTCTTGTCTGTCTGTCGACATATTTTTGTCCGCATTTTTCTCTGAAAGTACTGAACCGATTTACTTGAAAATTTCAACAATTGCTTTGTTTTAACCCATCTTAACTACTAAAGTTTATTTCATCATAATCGGTTCATTCAAAAAAAAAGTTATCGTCATTTGAAAAAAGTCGTAATTAATTCAACACAGAGATAAAGAACGATCTTGAAAGAAATATCAAGTAAATACAAAGATTTTTTGGTTAGTTCGTTCATATAATATATGTAACTAATTTAAAAAATGTACAGGAGTTAATATGCAATTATTACAGTTATTTTACAAAGAATATTATGAATCCTTCAAATCAATAATTTAACATTTAAGGCTGTTTCTGAATGAGTAAATTAAATTATTCACTGACATCACACATTTACAGAGTATATTATATAGGTAAAAAGAACAAAGTTACAAAAATATATACGTGTAATAAAAATAAGCTTATATAATAGCTTTATGTATATTTTATAAATATCAAATATCAACAATGGTTGTATTTTTTTATTTAAAACAATCAAAAATTCTTTGACGATAATGTCGTAAAAAAATCATATTAGAAGTCATTATAGTTGTCAATCAATTCTGCTTATTAAATCAATAATCATATATTTTAAGCGGGCGAAGCCGTGGGTAGTATATGGCGAGCCGCTAGTATAGAATAAATTTATATAAATTACAGGAGTTAAATTATAATACGGAACACCCTCATAGTTTTGTTATACAAACTTCATGAAAAATGTAAAATGCTGTAGTATTTAAAATTTTACATAAAAAACGTAAGCTTAGTTGTCTTCTCCTTTTTTCAATTTGCTTAAGTCATTATAGTAAGTTATATAGTTTCTACCACTAGTTGCAATACTACGAATAATAAGGAAATTGGATATCTCAAACGAGTTAACGTTGCAATTAACAGTTGATTCATCCTTCACGCATTCAGCTTGTACTGTGTATTATCAAAAAACAAGCATTCCGTCTAGACTTTACCCCTGACAAACAGAAATACAGACAGAAAGAAAATAAAAGTGATTATTTATGCTTTTTAGGTATCGATAAAATTTTTCCGCCATGCTTAATGCATGTTTTGCTGAGGCGATATGTTATTAACTTTTATAATTTAGTTGGGCTGTTCTTCATCTTCAACAAATTCCAGAACGATTTTATCAATGGATAATGTTTGATACGTTAAACGTCTTTAAGTTTTAGGGTTCCGTACCTTTTAAGGAAAAAAGAAACCCTTATGAAATCACTTTGTTTCCGTCCGTCGGTCTGTCTGTCTGTTTAAATGTAATATATCGAGTTGAAATTAAAACCATATACTTCAGATCTACGGCCTAATGATTTTCTAAAAGAAAAACTATACATTTGTGATTAAATCCTAAAATAATAGTAAATTAGTAAATCCTAGTTCTTCAACTTCAGCAAAAGCTCGAGATCTTCACTTCTTGTACAGGACCCTTGGTGGGCTACCCCGACTCACGCTTGTCCTGTTTATTTATGATAAAATTAAATGGAAAAGATTTTCAGCCATGATTATAAAAATAGCCTGCAATATTCGCATTTCGTTCGATTTCAAAAACATTTCATTAACTTTCGTTTGGAGTATCCAATAATAATGAAAATTCATATAAGTCAAAAACAAAGAGTAAAATTTATTAAAGCAAAATTATTAAACTGACAAAAAGTTCTTCTTACCACAAATGTAATTACACAAAGCAAATATGGTCGTCCACCAACCAATTTCATTTAAATTAACGAATAGTTTGTGGTGGGACTTAAATAAATAGTATCTTCATATGTTTTAACTATTTCATGTCACTGGTAGAGTGTATTTTAATATTTAAAATAAATAAAAATTACATATTTTATTATGTTTTCATGCCAAACCACACGGACTTGCATTGATCAGTAAAGAGAATTCTCTTATTTCTATAAGGAGTTAACTAAATAAGAGAGTATATATTATAATTTTACGAAATTTTCAGAACTATACCTACCGCAATTTAAAATATACCTGCAGACCATTTTTTTCCGCTTCACGTTGTATCCCGTACATAGCAGATCAAAGGGAACCTGGGCAACAACGCCACGCTTTGCCTCGTTACCAGAGCCAGAAAACTGAAAATTAAATCAGCTTCACGCTGTTCTTGTACAGAGCAGGGTAGGCAGAGGGAACCTAGGGTTAAAACACTCCATTCCCCACTTCAAAAAAGAAAATATTAGATATTTTATTTCCTCGAGTGGAAATCGAACCCATAACCTGTCGCGTTTACAGTCGAATGCTTGTGCCTACAATACATAGTTAATATTATTATTATAACAATTTATCATATGGGTATATTACCTGCATAAAATTTGTATGCCAATAGTTATACGAGGTCGTTTCAGTGATGTTAAATTATTCATTTTCAATCCAATCACGTAACCATTAAAGTGCCTGTGCATGTTCAAAAATATTTTGTACAATATTCCGTAATATTCTACTACATTCATACCTATTAATACTGAATAGAAGACCTACCTATTTAATTTAAGTATTTTCAGAATAATTTGTTGTGAAAATCTGTATAAAATTTTAATTACACTAAAAAAAAATCAGCTTCACGCTGTATCCCGCAAACAGCAGGGTAGGCAGAGGGCACCTAGTGTTAAAACGCTCCGTTCTCTACTTTCCAACGAGTTCTAAGGGCAATGCGTGTTGAGTGGCGGAACTCAACGCCGCGGGTTACCTCGACACCAGAGCCAGAAAATGAAATTATTAATGTAAACAAATATTTAATTTCCTCGTGTGAGGATCGAACCCACAACCACGGCTACGACTGGACTCAATTTTAATTACTTCGTACGCCCAATATTAATATGGTATTTCCCATTTCGAGTTAACGTCAATCTTCGATTGTTTCATATGTCTATCTAATCTCTAACCTGCATACCAATAGCCAAAATGGGCATTATCAATTTATGTTCAACAATAGATTAGTATGTATGAGTATGTGCTAAAATGATTACTACTTACAAAATTCCTTTAAAAACACAAAATATTAAAAAACAAAGAAAATTAACAATGTCTTAAATAAATATGCATAAGTGCGTAATATGGAACTCCAACGTTTTGTCATTTTGAAGCTTCTTCTAATATATTTATATTTTTATAATTTATTGTTAGTTTTGAGATACTTCAGTACTAACCCATTTTATTTTCATGTACATACGAAACTCAAGCTTAAGCGCGGCATTGAGGTCTGCCATTCAACACGAAACGCCTCCAGAATTCGGCAGAAAGGGGGGAGTGGGGTGTCTTAACACTAGACCTTCTGCCTACCCTAAAAATGCGGGAAGCTGAAAAAAAATACATATAAAATAATGAATATGATTTAAATCCTATGTATTGTACTTGTACATAATTATATTTATAAACCCCATGGTCTATTAGTATTTCAATTTTTAAACATTAATTAAAAGCATATAAAAGTTGACCTGAACTCCCGCGGAACGCTGCTCCAAATTTCATTTTTCAGAAACAATTGTACCCCACAAACACCACCGAGGCCAAAACAAAGCGTTAGCAGTCCAAGTATCGGGTCAACAGGGTTCGACCCCATTTATCTAAGTCAGCCGCCAGGTAAGCTACTAATAACTATACCAACAGACAAATCGTGATTGCTTTAGAACTACGAATATATATATATATATATAGCTTTTGAATAAATGTTATATTTTATTCATGCTTTGTGAGTTACTGGCAGTAGTTTTAGATTATTATTTTTCGTAATGTTGATAAATTAATAAAAATATCACATTTTTTATTCTGTAAATTAATAGGTATGTGATGTAAAAATTTTGTATCCCTTTTGAAAAAAGTACGCGGGCGGAGGATTATGAAATTTGGCATGGTGATATTTTATATTATGCAGAATGCCAGTATTTTTAATGGTTCCGTACCTCAAAAGGTAAAGATATCCTTATAGGATCACTTTGTTGTCCGTCTCTACACCTGTCAAGTCAAGTGGAGGCATTAACCTTAAATTAATATCAAATATTCAGGTCTGCATGTGCGGATTATTCTGTATTTTGTATGAAAATCGTTGTGAAACAAAAACCTATAGGGCACTTCCTGTAGACCTAAAGTTATGAAATTTGGCACGAAGTGAAACTTACAATATAAATAAAAAAGAGAAATCTAAAATCAATTATAATTATTGCAATATAAACATGAACAATTTTGGCAATATAGAGATAAAACAATTTTTAGAATCGTTACCTTCTTCGGACAACGGTTGCTTTGAATGGTCCATTCCGTTGCTATCAACGAACTTAGAAACGTTTATATTAAGTGTCCAATTATGGAAATCTAATCTCTATATATAATAAGACAGTAAAAATATTTTGTCTTTACATTTAGTGGATAGAGGGACACTTAAAAAGAATAACAGAAAGCAAAATTTTTTTTGTCTTGTCTGTCTGTCGATATATTTATGTCCGCATTTTTATCTGAAAGTACTGAACCGATTTACTTAAAAGTTTCACCAATTGCTTTGTTTTAACTCAACTTAACTACTAAAGTTTGGTTCATCAAAATCGGTTCATAAAAAAAAAGTTATCGTCATTTGAATGAACTCAAGGAATTACTTTGCCTGCGAACTAACGTTCGAAATAACAATATAGCAATCGCGCTGGTAAGATTCCTTGCTAAAGAATGACATGTGTAACGTCTTGATTATATGACTGTTGATAAAAATATATATTTTTTAAAGCACTATTTTATACAATATTTTATACAATAAAGTAAACAAAATTGAATTGTTAGTGGGGATTACCTTCACAAATCATAATAGTTAAGTTGAAATCGTAATTAATTCAACACAGAGATAAAGAACGATTTGATCTTTAAAGAGATATCAATCAAATACATAGATTTTGTGGTTCGTTCGTTCGTTTGAAATAAATCTAAAAACTAAAAATGCCTGAAACATTCTTTCTACGTGTACTCTGTAATAACTACATATTTACCAATTGTACATTTAGCTAATAATATGTGTAACTAATTTAAAAACTGTACAGGAGTTAATATGCAAACATTACAGTTATTTTACAAATAATATTATGAATCCTTACCCAAATCAATAATTTTATATTTAAGGCTGTTTCTGAAGCAGTACATTAAATTATTAAGTGACATCAGCACATTTAACAGAGCTTTAAAAAACATAACATAGGTAAAAAGAACGTAATGTTACAAAAATATGTACATATAATAAATAATTAGCTTTATGTATATTTTATGAATATCAAATATCAACATTGGTCATATTTTTTAGTTCGAAACAACCAAAAAATCTTATAGAAGTTACGATAATATCGTAAAAAAATCATATTAAAATATTACAGATTAAAGTAATAAAAAAATCATATTAGAAGTCATTACAGTTATCAATCAATTCTGTTTATTAAATCAATAATCATGTATTTTTAACGGGCGAAGCCGTGGGCGGGCCGCTAGTTATTAAATAAAAAAATAATTAACTTTTTATTCATAGGAGTATTATTATTCTGAATATAATATTAGTTGAGAAAAAGAAATCTCTAACTGAGGTTCAATTTTCTCATTTAGTTCTTCATCAGTTACTATGAACTCATAATTAGCGGATACGTCTTTGTTTAACGTGTAAATACTAAATACCCGTCTTTAAAAGGTCATCTGTGATGCAAGTTATGAATAGTCTTTTCCGAGCAGCTTAGACTTACAACTCGGCCAGAGTTCTGGCGTAGTCATTTTTCAGTTTCATCTACATGGTGGAAGCGTCAGCACTCCTTTTACAAAAACAGCACATAGGGTAAAATATTTTAAACTCATACCTAAAGAAATTAATCAAGATACCTTAATAGTTTAAGCGTAAGATTTTTTTCATTTCACGATGTTTATCCATACCTGTATATCGTGTGACGCAGTTACGCATAGATACCAATAACGTAAACACACACTACTACCGGTACTAACGGTTAATCAACTTTGAACTATGCCGCCAATACCTACGACTCGATTTCGGAATGAGGCATATACGGCAGTTTCCCTTTGATAGGTTTAAATATGTCTGCGTCCGTAGTTCTTGACAAATGGCGTTTCATTTTACAACGATAATTGTATTAAAAAAAAATGTATTAGGCTTTTATAGAGTAATTAAAACTGTGGTTTCATTTAAAGTGGTGCTGACAAAAACACTCTGTATAATATTATGAAGACTTAAATGCTACTTTACTTAAATTAGAAGAAAGTTGTTACTAAGTCAGTATATTAAAAATGTCTTTCATTGGACCAGTCCATTCATTGATCCATTATGGTGGGCCAATAGATAGCAATTAGATAATCAATTAAAAATATTTTTTTTATTATAAAAGGAAACAAAATTATGAAAATTTTCAAGAACCTACTAAACTGCTAATAAATATTCTACGAATTATGTACACTGAGTAATCATAAATAGTACAATCATGACATCTTTGTACGATGTTTGTGTTTTCCGATTTTACTCAACATATTCTAACGTTCTTAATTTTTGAAATACTCCGGTGGTCCAAAGAATGCGTCGGTCCATTAATCGCAACCTTCCTCTAATACTTTGTAGGCCTTTTTAGAAAGAAATACACATTGAAATTTGCTACAGTAATTGTTTATGTGTATGTTCAGAAAGCCAATATTTTTTTAAATAATACATAAAATTACATTAAACTAAAAAAAAACACCGACTACCATAATACTCGTGTCAATATACACTATTATCTAAAGTGACATACACATTGCTACCGCGTTTTGTACGCATCAATTCGTTTTCTAGTACGTTTAATAAGAAATTCAATATTAATAATATTAAAGCACAAATGAAATTTAGTTTGCATAAAATAAATAATATTGAATGGCAATAAAAACAATAAATAAACAAATACACAAAACATTTTTTTATCTGAACGGAACGGACGAAACTGTATGTTTACATTTTATGGATATTTGTTAAAAAAAATGTTAAGGCCAGTCGACCCTTCACCACGACTGGCCACAAGCGTGTAATTGTAAACGCGATGGATTGTGAGTTCGATTCCCACTCGAGGAAATTACAAAAAATATATGTATATTTTCACTTATAAGTAATACATCACTCAGTCTACTTAAAATGAACACTTAAAATAAATCAGCATATCGCTGTATCCCCCTCACAGTAGGGAAGGGTAGTGTTAAGGCATTCCCGTGTACCATTTTCTATCGAATTCTGAAGGTATTGCGTGTTAAGTAGCAAAATTCAGCGCAGCACTTTGCCTTGACATCAGAGCAAAGAAATGAAAATATACATTTATATAAATATTTCATTTCCTAGAGTAGGGATCGAACCCACAACCAGACGTGTTTACAGTCACACGCTTGTGCAACTGCGGTACGACTGGCCTGAAAATGACTGGAAATAAAATTACTTAATTAATCATTAGTCGACTCACTTTACCTCCATTATGGTATACGAATGAAAGTTTCCAACAATTTCAAAGGGAACTTAGTTTACTGTAAACAACTGTATTAACTATAAGGCGGTAATTGTTTTCACGCTGAGCACTTTATTTTAATATTTTCTTTTGGCTTTTTTAAAAATTTTATTTGGTTACGGATATAGAAGATTCGAATTCTGAAACATAATAACTTCGAATCTTCTATATCCGCCGAACTCTGGAGGCATTGCGTGTTGAATGGCGGAACTCATTTACACACTTGGCCAGTAGAGCGCTTGTGCCACGACTGGCCCCAAATATGTACTTTATTATATTAAACTTAATATAAAAAATATTTGATTTATTACAAAAACATATTCTATATTATTATTATTGTTATTAGAATAATGCAAAAAAGGTAATGGAACATAAGTCGAAATTTTTATGAAAGATCATTTAGGAATTGCCAACGTTTTATTCTATAGGTAGCTATAGAATACAGCGTTGGTCATGTGCGATTTGATCACACTGGTATTTATTCACAGAACTCTTGGCTACTATCAAATTAATGTTTATTTTTACCCGACTACGGCAAAGCAAAAAGGGGAGTTATGATCATGGCGACCTTTTAGAAAATACAAGTAGATTTTCAGATTAAAAGTACGTCCTCATAGCAAATATGTTGAATTGTCATACAATATCAGCATATTCCTATTTATTTTCTATATTTGAATATTAAATTTAACATCCACAATGATTGCTATCATTGTAGAACATGTATATAATATTTATTATAACGCAATGGAACTGATGCTCTGGAGTATTCGCATATATTATGTAAATATATCGTTCCAAACAATCCACCTGCTGGTTGAACGAGAATGGCGGTTACATTTGCAAATTGTTATATCGATTTATTTGTAGCAGCACTCGATGTGGTGCTTCATTATGTGATTGCACGTGGTATATTATTCGTTTGTTAGTAAATTATATACGTTGAATTTATATACGACTCAATGATAGATTCGCCAATTTTTTGGCCAATTTTATAGTATACTGTACGCTACGTACGCTTATATTACTGCACTAGCGGCCTGCTCGCGGCTTTGCCCGCTTGAATTATAAGATTATTCATTTAAGAAATATAGATATTAGAAACAGCCTTAATTATTAATTAATTGATTTGGATAAGTACTCACGAAATTCTTTGTAAAATAACTTT
>JAATLQ010004880.1:73470-87541 GCA_013421005.1 Heliconius erato x Heliconius himera | reverse complement strand
TAAAATATTTTTAATATTGGCATGATAATAACTTATGTAATAACTTAAGACAGAAGGTCCTTTAAGTAGAGACTAAATAGATTAACCGACTTGGTATTACATGGATCTCACAATTTTTTACGGTAGAAAGACTGAGCTGCGAGACTTGGGGTTTTTTACAGGATGTTTTTGATGGCATCTCATTTCTTTTTGTAGAGTCCTACTTTTTGGTACCTATCTACACTTATTATTTTCTATTATACAGTAATAATGATTTATTAACTGCAAATGTAACCTTGTAATCCTATACATTTATATGGGATTACAAAGTTATTCATGCAGTTGGTGTATTTTGAAACTGGACCGAAATTACAAAATATTTAAGTTTTCCCATGATTAAGACATTAAACTCTATTTGTATTCTAAATTTGAAGCTTCTATGTCTGCTAGAAGTGCCTTGGACTTTTGATGATCGGTGAGTCAGTCAGTGAGTGACAAAATTTAGAAACTTTAACAAGTTGTCATTCTTAAACTACTGGTTCAAATTGACTGAAATTTTAAATATACCGTGTTTATATTATGCCTGATTAGTTACTGAAAATTCAGTTTTCTTGTTTTATCCACAACGAAGTTATAGGGGGTCGAAAATGGCCTGAATTGCTTCGAGAAAAAGATGGTACGGCCGTGCCGCTGTTTTTTGCTCGACTTGGCGGGGGCACTGCCGTGCCCCCAGATTAATAAATATTTACCTATAATAAATGAATATCATTAGTGTGTTAGTAATATATAATGGAATTTTACAAAGATTGGAAAAGGCTTTATAGTTTTATTTCATTATATCTAATAAATTTACACCTTAATCCAGAATATAGGTTTTTGTTAGTTGGTTGGCAGTATTGTTATAATAAACTATTGTTTTTTTTTTTCAGGCTTCATTGGCTAAGTTCAAATGAGAAAAGACATGTACGAAATGTAACTCATTTTTTATTACATGGAAAAGTGTGCTCCTGTAACATATGTATGGGAGAATCTCCACCACCTCAAGAGCTGTCTAAATCACAGAAAAAAATGTTTAATGCATTAAACTTATCGAGAATGGATAAAAATATTGACTTTCAAAATATTAGTGCTATTTATGAAAGAACATTAGAGGCTCTTGAGCAATTGAAGAACGTACCACAGTCAGAGCAGTACAAGGAAGTTTATAAACTTTTTTTTAAATGTAAATTAATTATTGAATACTTCCAAAACCCATTTCATATAAAATGAATAATACTTATTATTCTAAAAGCTTTTTTATGACTACAACTATACTTAAAATTTTCTTTTCTAATCATATACCTTGTTTGTGTGAGCTATTATTTTTGTTATTTCTTTTTCCTCATTGTATTTTAAAGTTCTTATTTTCCTTGTTTAATTATAATATTAATAAAGTATGTAATCTAGGAGACGAGTTTTATTAGATTCTCTTCTTAATGACATCAATAACATTTCTATTGATCAATAAAGATGATAGCTTAAGAATGGTTATTATAGTAACTACTAAGAGATTTACGGTTGCCATCGCAGACTAACGTTGCTAAATTTTTCTAGGTGAAAAGCAGTATTTTTGACCATTTTAAGTAAAATATCTGGACTAAAAAAAAAGAATTTAATTTATTATTCATCCATTAATAAAAATTTTAAATAGAGCTTCTAATGGATGGAGATATCAACATATATTTTTTTTAATAGAAAAACGTTATTAAACTGTATTGCTTTGGTTTACCATATATGAGACAGTTAAGTCTTCAGAATAATTATACGTAATTTACGAATATTAAGAATATTGTAACATTTAACTAATGTATGCAATAATTTCTTATATTTATTAGTTTTGTTTTAACGTGCTTTCCATTTTTTTAAATTGCCTTCGTTTATCTTTTTAGGTGTAGCCAGCACCGAAAATAATGGGTGCTTTCATATTTTTTAGATGCGATTGGCAAAAATTTAGAGTGCCATCATGTTTTTTCAGTTCATGTAGCCAATTACCGAATTGTTTTATTTAAACAGCGTCACGCTGTATCCCGCATATAAGTAGGCAGAGGCAAACTAGTGTTGTTACTTCGTTCCCTACTTTCGGCGGGCTTCTTTTTATATTTTCGAGTTTGATTTGAAGCCCCTACCTGTCGAGTTTACAGTAATATTGGCCACGACTGGTCCCGATGCATCAAATCATTAAGAGAAACAAGATTTCAACGACAACATTTAATAAAATATAAACAAAAACGACACTAGAGCAAATAATTTTTAAAATCTATTGCGATATCGATATTTAGCGGAGGGCGGGGCTCTGTCGCATCCATGAAACGACCAGGCAGCGGATGTTGGATACGATGTAAATGTCATGTCTTGTAAACCGTTTCTACATTTACGATTAATGACTGGGTCCTGCAACTGCAATAAGATTTCATTAAATAGTTATCACGGATTCATTTTCATATATTAAAAACGTACTCTAGAAAAAAATTACAATATAGTAACTATTATTGCTTGTTTGGTTTTACCTGAGGACCCGCTGGATCATTTGTGGGCTTTGCGCTTGGAGCATCACCAATCTGTTCAATTACTTGACCAGTTTTATAAATCGTTTGGTCTTGGATCGGTTTGTTCATTGCACTATCGCCACCAATCTTTTCCACCGGAATTTGATTATGTATATTTGGATTCATTTGCGACGCATGTAATCTTCCATCTGAATTAGTTTCTCTACTCTTTGGTATGTCTTTAAGATTTTGCTGCGTATATGACGTAGATCCTTTGTATTGATTATTCATTTGCTGCATTTGATTTCTGCTAGCAGTTTTACTAATTGGTCTGTTGGGCAGCAATGAAGTTTTACTAACAGTTGACTTTACGTTGCTATATTTTGAGTATCCACTGTTATATTTCATTGTAGGCTGTGGAGATAAAGTCTGCGGCAGCGAAGGTACAGGTGTGTGATAAGAGTTAGCTGGTAACATTTTAACTGGTTGTCCAAGAGTGTTATATCCGTAGTTTTGACTTGTTATATTTTTCGTTGTATCTACTGGATAAATTGGTTCGTTTATATTTTGGAAATTTCCATTGTTGGAAATGTTATTTGCTGTATGACCATAAACTATTTCATTATTTTCGTTAACAGTCGGTAATGTTTGGATGGGTGGATTTACCGCAGCAATATTTGGGTTATCGACGTTCCGCTGATGATATTGAACAGGTAGTTGCATTTGTTGCTGTTGGTTAGTCGCCGGTAAGTCTTTAAGACCAGAATATACCTGATAATTAGTTTGATCAATTCCTGATTTGTTAATGTTTTCATTGGGCATTGATATTTGTTGATTACCAGGCACATTGTTAAGTGGTTGATTAGCAAAGTTTGCTTCATTATGAATAGTAGGACTTTCAGAGTATGTTTGCTTAAACGGCATATTACTTTCTGTTCGTGACTGTTGTAAATTATTTACGTTGTTAGCGTTGTTGTCCTGTCTACATGTATTTTTATTATACATCATGTCATGAATTGACTGCATAGCAGCTTGTTTTTGATTTGCTGGATTCATTTGAATTGCAATCGACATAGGATCGAAACCTAAATCATTTTTCATTACACCTGGGAACATTTCATTAAACTTTGCAATGCCCTGCGCATGTTGCCCATAAGAATGCTGATTAGTATTGACTGGATTGGGCGGCTGACTCTGTGTCATATTTTGTTGAGGAGTATTAGCTGTTAAATTTGCTTGATTTATAAATTGGTTTGTTGGGTTAGTTTGTTCCATATTATGATGTTGCATAAAATGAACTGGACGGGGTGTTGCATTGTTTTCATTTTGTGATAATTGGGGGGCCTCAAACATTAACGGCTTAGCTACTTGGCCCTTCTGATGTGTAGTATTTGCATTATTGCCTTGTAACATACCCATAATTTGTGGCCCCATACCACCAAAATTATTAATTTGAGGATTATTTGATGAGATTGCGTTTTCTCCATTGTAGTTAGAAATTTTATACGGATGCGGTGCACCAGCACTTTGTGCATCTGCACTTTGTCCATATTCCCATCCACTATTTAAGCCCATTTTACTCATCGCCGAAGGATTATTCATAATTGTATTCGCTGGTGTTATACTTTTCAAATCATCGTATACTTCTTGAACAGTCGGTTTCATCATATTTTCGCTTAAATAGTTATATGTTTCTGAATAAAGTTTAGGAGCATTACAGCCGCCCATACATGGGAAGTGCATGTTTCTTTGAGCATTACTTACCATATTATGACTGCATTCAGAAGAATTTGGCCTATGGCTGCCAAAACCTTCATAATGATGGCCTGATGTCATAGGCATTTGTCTATTATTTTCAAATAATTTTCCCATGCAGCCACTATAAAAATAAGCAAATAAATTACATAAACCGATAGTCGAATAAAAAATATACAAATTTACACAATTACTTGTCAAAGAATTAGTTGTCAAAGACAAAATTTTCATAATAGAAATATATAGTCTGAAATGAAATTGAGTGCCGCAATACTTTAACACTGGATCATTAAACCCCTCAATTTTAATTATAAGATAAATAGAATTATTAGAATATCAGAAAAGAATACAACAATATTAAACATTTTATAAATTACCAATCTGCATTTTTTAATTGACTAATTACACTTCCTAATTCCGTTAATATTTTTTGCCTGTCTAGAGCCATACTTCTAACAATTTTACTTTAAAAAACCAAAAATTTATAAAAATACAAATATTTTTTTAAAGTATACGAGTCATTAAGATTTCGAAATAAAATATGATGAGGATGTATTATTTAAAAAATATAAATTTTAGCATTTTTATGTGCCAGTATTTTATCATCAGCACTAATAAATTAATTAACATTAAGCATGGCTTACACACTTTAATCATTGTACTTGCAAAAATTATATTTCATATAAGAAAAAGTAATGTATGAATACAAAAAAAACCTTGTACATATATACCTTGTAAGGTTATATTTAATCAATGCTTTATTTTTTTGTGAATAATTATGACTCTATCATCTTTCATATAAACATGTTTCCTATTACGATAAAAAATATATGAAGTAATTAGAAATTAAAGAAACTATGTGGTTTTATTTTAAATATAAGTGTAATAATAATATTTTATTTCTATACAAGTATCCGACGCTGTTATTGCGTAGGGTTCAAATTCCACAAGCCGCGAGAGATGGCATGTCATTCAGAGTTTATTTTACAATATTGTTTCATTTCGAGTTGGACTGTGATCACTTGACTACGTGTAAGTTGACTAGCGATCGTGCAATTTTATTGTTATACATTAACGTAGAGATAGATAATTATTATACTTATCAAAATTATATCGTATTGGTGCTCAGTTCGAGACGTGTGTAATTAGAACGAAGTAAAAGGAAGTGATATTTGAAATAATCTATCTATCGCAGTGGTCTACGCAGTTCGACACAGATTAATCGAGGTAATTATAAAATACCAAAATGCCTAGAAAAGTTTACGTAGTCGGTGTAGGTATGACGAAATTCGTCAAACCAAATAGTGGAAAAGATTATCCAGATCTAGGCAAGGAGGCGGTCGTGGATGCGCTCGCTGATGCTCGTATTAGATACGACGATGTCCAACAAGCGGTCTGCGGCTATGTCTTCGGCGATTCCACTTGTGGCCAGCGAGTACTGTACCAGGTCGGCATGACCGGTATACCCATATACAATGTCAACAACAACTGTTCCACAGGTTCAAACGCTCTTTTCCTCGCAAAACAACTCATTGAAGGTGGTGTCTCTGATGTAATACTCGCTGTTGGGTTTGAGAAAATGACCCCGGGAGCCCTTGGTGGTGGTGCTTATACAGATAGAACAAACCCATTAGATAGGCATACTCTTAAAATGGCGGAAATCACAGAACTTACTGCGGCTCCAATGACAGCACAATATTTTGGTAATGCCGGCATGGAACACATGAAAAAGTATGGCACAACAGAAACTCATTTAGCAAAGATTGCTGCTAAAAATCACCGACACGGTGCAAAGAATCCTAGGGCTCAAACTGGTAGAGAATACACTGTTGAAGAGGTTTTAAACTCACGTAAAATTTATGGCCCTCTTACAAAGTTGGAATGTTGTCCAACTAGTGATGGTGCTGCTGCTGCAGTGGTTATGTCAGAGCAGGCTGTAATCAAGTATGGATTGCAACACAAGGCAGTTGAGATTATTGGGATGGAAATGGCGACAGATACTCAGGCCGTTTTTGAAGAAAATAGTTTGATAAAAATTGCAGGGGCCGATATGACTGCTTTAGCAGCTAAGAGATTATATCAAAAGACTGGAATATCTGCAAAGCAGGTTGATGTTGTAGAGTTACATGACTGCTTTGCCGCCAATGAATTGATAACATATGAGGGTCTTGAGCTGTGTGGGGAAGGTGAAGCTGGAAAGTTTGTAGATGCAGGTGATAATACTTATGGAGGAAGAGTGGTAGTAAACCCTAGTGGTGGTTTGATAGCTAAAGGGCATCCACTAGGAGCGACTGGGCTCGCTCAATGTGCTGAACTAGTATGGCAACTGCGAGGGGAAGCAGGAGAGAGACAGGTTTGTTATGTATTGTAAATGTGGTAGCTGACAGCAAATTACTGATGTAATGTTACAGACAAGAGCTTTTATTTATATGATTTGTATTTAGGGCAGCCATTAGATAAATTACAAACACTACTCGGAAACTTAATAGATTTTCTGGTATAATGACAAATTTTAGTATTACAAATGAAAAAATTAAAAACTATAAACTATACACTCTTCTTATCCAGATTCAGGGGTAACCTGGTAATAAATTATTTTGGAATTATTAGTATTATATTATTTGTTTTTGCAAATAATAAAATAACCTATACACTAACATACAATTAAGACTGTCACAAAAAAAATTTTTTTAAGAAACTTCATTACTTCTTTCGGACTTTCTCTAAATGTAAATCTGAGCAATCCTTGATGAATGGACAGTTTTATGTATATTTTACCCTATTTAATTTGTAAAAAAATATTATTTAATTTTAAAAATATTAAATTATCTTTATTGTATATTTTTAAAAAGGCAATTAATCTATGCATACTTAAACAGGTAATATTTCAAAATTATGTATGAAAAGTCCTCAATTCATTTTATTATTAACATTTTATAAATTTGCTTGTCATCATGAATTGTGACTTGTAGGTGTTTTAAATTATGTAATATTTGCTATTTGTAAGTTAATTGTTTTTCCTCTTTGTACTCTGTTCATTGTTTTTGTATTTAAAGTTGTTTCTCATTGCAAAAATTGAGGCCGTTGGTGGAATGATTGTGAGTTCAATTCTCACTCGGGGAAATAAATTACATATTTGCACCATTCAATACACAATGTCTTAAATTGGCACAGAAAATTAGATACTTTTGTTGTACAAATTTTAGCTATTATTCTTATTTCTTATACTATCTTATTACTATATATGTATATAATGAAAATTTAAACATAGTAGGTGCAGGCTCAAAACTCACTGCATTTGTTTTACATTAGAATTTTTTGTTTTTTCCACCGAAATGTCTAATTGTGTGTTAAAGGGTGGAAATCAAAGCCACATTTAGCTACATCAAATAATTCATTTCCCTGATGAGGAATCGAACCTACAATCAACTTGTTTTCTTTTTTTTCACATTCAATTCACATGCTTGTACCAATGCACCACAACAGCCTCCATTATTTTTTACCTTCCAAGTAAAAATATTTTTTTCCAAATTATTTTTGTTATTCAAAATGAAATAACATTGTGTTTGTGAAACTTATTGTAAATGTTTTGTATTATGGATGTGTTTAAACAAGAGTACAAAAGGACAATGCTCTTCAACCTCTATGTTTATTAATAAGCTTGCGAGTGCCAAAGATTACATACTATCTCTTCCACACACTTAATAAATTTATTACATTTATTTATTATTTTTATTATAAAAATAATATCATATAATATTGACTGTCAAAGTAAATAATATATTTAATCTTTTTAGGTATAAAGCATGTTTTGTAAACTAATGTATGTCATAACTAAAAGCTTAAAACTTATGCTTTTCTTAGATTTTAGATTCACTCGGTAGGCAGTAATGATGAAAAAACACTCTGTTCCGCACGCACCGCCCAATTTTTTAAACGCAACGTTTATCGTATATCGAGTATCGAGTAGGGCGGAACTCAACGCTGCACTTTTATCTTGTTATCAGAGCGTCGAAATAATGTATTTCATTTCCTTGAGAGAGAGAGAATCGAACCCACAACGCTTACAATCCAACTCTGTACCACCGAGCCATGATTATTTTAAATTTTGCTTATGTACCTATTTAAAATATAATATATAACAAATTAAAACTGCATGACCAAACAGTATTTGTATCCACAGGTACCTCGCGCTCGTATCGCCCTCCAACACAACTTAGGTCTCGGTGGAGCAGTCGTCATAGCCATGTACCGCAAAGGATTCCCGAATGCCGTCCCCAACCAGGTCGCCGCCATCGCGGAGAACCCGGACAACTTCAAAGTGTACAAATACATGAAAATACTCGAGGAGGCGATGAAGAATGACGACGATAAACTTATTGAGAAGGTTAGAGGCATATACGGGTTCAAAGTCAGGAATGGACCCAATGGGGAGGAAGGCTATTGGGTGATCAACGCGAAGGAAGGAAAGGGCAACGTCCAGTACAATGGCAAAGACAAATGTGACGTCACGTTCACGATAAACGACGAGGACGTAGCCGATTTGATCTCTGGAAAACTAAATCCTCAAAAGGCTTTCTTCCAGGGCAAGATTAAAATACAAGGCAACATGGGCCTGGCGATGAAACTGACAGACTTACAGAAATCCGCCGCCGGCAAAAT
This sequence comes from Heliconius erato x Heliconius himera, assembly GCA_013421005.1. Classification (NCBI taxonomy): domain Eukaryota; kingdom Metazoa; phylum Arthropoda; class Insecta; order Lepidoptera; family Nymphalidae; genus Heliconius; species Heliconius erato x Heliconius himera. The sequence goes on along the minus strand of JAATLQ010004880.1, from coordinate 78,620 downwards.
CGACTCTATACGCTCGAAATTATAATTTTTTAATAAAAAAATATATATTTATGTATACATTGTCTATGGGATATGGATGGGCTGGGCATTTATATTACGTCACAATTAATTCAGTTTTAAGTGTCAATGTTATTTTAAAGTGCAATAAGTTTTAATTTTTTTTATATATATTTTTTGATTTCGTAAACAAATCATTCCATTATGTAAATTGCACTATATAATTATTATTGTTAACTAGATATTTTTATATATTAAATATATTTTTTTTACTAAAATTTCTTTTATTTTATTAGTTTTAAAATATATTAATTTAATGCAATATAACAATTTAAATGAGGGTGAAATTATGTAATGTTGTTTATTGTTCGAATTTCTGATTAAATTATTTTTTGTTTTAAATTAAAATATGTGTTACCGTTATTTTATATAAATACAACGCAGTTTCATTATCTTAAAATATTTGGAAAAAAAGTCTGTTTACGGGCGATAATATTACGTGATAACATTATCAGAAAACAACTATGAAAATTGCATATTTTTACGAATTGAATTAAATTGTTATCACTGAATTATCACTATATTGTATAATACAAACTTAATTAATTAAAAATTATAATTTTCTCGATAGGCTAATATTTACCCTCGTTCATTTAAATATTAATTTATTTAAATTATGCAAATTAATTACAATACAGGTAACAAATGTGCATTTAAAAAAATATTTTAACTTATATACATGTCACAGTCGTGGCGCAGCGGCACGAGGTGTCAAACCCATAACCTGGTTGTCGGTTTGAATCACACTCGAGGAGATGAAATATTTACTTAAATTTATATTTCCATTTCTTCACTCTAGTGTCGAGGTTAAGCGCTGCGTTGAGTTCTGCCACTCAACACGCAATGTCTCTAGAACTCGGCAGAAAGTGGGGAACGGAATGAGTTAACACTAGGTTCCCTCTGCCTACCCTGCTGTGTGCGGCTAAATTATGACTCCATAGAAGTCTTAATGCAACGTTAAAGTTTCACTACACAATCACACACACACAAGCCCACACAACACTCATACACACAGACGCACACCCACGCTTGTGAACACCTCAGTTCATCGAGCAGGAATCGAACCCACAACTTGTCGCGCTCGTGTCCCTGGGTCACAACTGGCCTCGTTTATAAGTTTGATGAATGATAATTTGATTTGTAAAGATAGAACGAGGAAAAAGGAAAGCAAGTTTATAATATACCTACTGAAAGATTACTTGTTGGCAATAAAAAATATATACAAGACTTCAAGAACACTACAAATAACAAATAAATGCCTGATATCGAGCTACTAAGTTGGACTTTTGACCTCCAAGCATATATAAGTAGGTATAGTATACTGCAGTTTATAAATAAAATACATTAAATTCAAATATAGGTACTACCTACGTAATTATTTTTTTTTTTCATTTTGTTATTTTTTTTAAATCAAATATTAAATTAATCGTATTATTTTATTTTTTATACTTTTTTACTAAACTAACTTTTACCGGTGAGTTTGACATGTGGTCAAATGGATATGGAGAGACACGACACTCAACAGGTACAGTGGGTTACATTAAAAGTTTAAATTAATAACATGATTAACCTTGTCACTGAGGTACAAGCGTAACAGGTTGTGGGTTCTATTCTCACTCGAGGAAATTAAATATTTATTATTTTCATTTCATCGTTCTGGCAACGAGGCAAAGCGCGGTGTTGAGTTCCACCAGTCAATATCCAATGCTCCCAGAATTTTTCGCAAATCGGGCAACAAAAGTTTCTTAATAGGAACAGAGTGTCTTAACATTATGTTCTGTTATGGATAGAATGTGAAGTTAAAAATAAATAAACCAAATTAACATAAGTCATACATACATACAAGCAATGACTATGAAAGTTACCTATCCAATATAATTTTTAATCAGTTCTTATTGCATAATAACTTATTATTTGATAATAGAGGTAACCTAGTGCTAAGATACTCCGTTCCCCACTTTCTCCTATTTTTTATAGAGCTGACCGCCGTGCGTTGTCTTGTTTAATATTTTCATTTCGTCTGGACCAAAGAGAAGGAATAAAAATATTAATAAATAATAATTCACTCTCTCGATGAGGAATCGAACCCACGACAGCATCGGCCAGTTAGTACATGAAGAAAATAAAAACTATTATTTAAATATCTATGAAACCCAGTCGGAAAGACCGTGAAGATTTTCCAGATCAGTCTTCCTTCCTTATTTGTTTGTATTGAAGAATTAATGACGTAACATCAGTTGTGGTGAGAAGTTACCTCAATATTACATTTGTTCATCATCTTAATTTTGTTAGTAATAAAATCAGCTTCACGCTGTATCCCGCACACAGCAGGGTAGGCAGAGAGAACCTAGTGTTAAGACACTCCGTTCCCCACTTTTGTGTCGAATTCTGGAGGCATTGCGTGTTGCGTGGCAGAACTCAACGCCGCGCTTTGCCTCGACACCAGAGCGAAGAAATGGAAATATAAATTTAAGTAAATATTTCATCTCCTCGAGTGGAGATCGAACCCACAACCAGTCGGTTTTACAGTCACACTTTGTGCCGCTGCGCCACGACTGGCCTCTCTCTTTTGTTAGTATTTGTTCATAAAATCATCAAATTATGATGTGTAGCGTCGACCGGTTTGGAAAATCTGAAAAGTATAAAAAGTCAGGCTACATAGCATAAGTATTCGGATCAAACAAATAATTTAAATATATTTTATTGTATAAATATAAACTGCCATAGACAATGAAACTTATTTCTATTGCTTTTTACACGATGAATTTTAATAAGCGATATCTGTTTTTTTTTATTTTAAATGCGTAATTACAATCCATACTATATAATAAAGCGGAAGAATTCCTTTGTTTGTTTAAACGCTAAAATCTCTGGAACTACTCATCGGATTTACTTTTTGTTTGCTAATTCTTAGCTATCCTTAGATAATGAAATAACAATAATTAAGAACGCCACCGTATTACTTTAGTCGCGTGCGCTGCAGAAATAATTAAATATATGTAAGTACTTTGTACTGCAAAAATTTTATCTTTTTAATTCTAAAATAAAGTCCGTGACACACTATATTTATCTCTTATAAATAATAAGTGACAAAAATAATTGAAAAGTGTAAGGTGATATTTAAACGTTTTTTGTTTGACAAATATATTGAAACTTACGAGCAAAAGTTATTTCATCATCAATAAAAAAATTATGAAGATATGTTTTGGTTTTTATAGCAATGGACGTATACTTGAGATTTTTTTTAACAGAGCAGCCTCGAGATCAGCGGGGGGCGCCCTTGCCGCCGATTTCGTCCTCACAATTAGCCACGTTAAGCTTGCACTTTCTAAAAATTATAAAAAATTATTGAATGTATAAATTCATCAATCTTATAACTTAACTTAGCTTCATGCTTTATCCCTAGCGGGGTAGTCAGAGAGAACGGAGCGCCAAACGCTACGGTCATCAAGGGGGTCCAATATGGAAGGAAGGCTTGCCCGTAGCGACCCCTGACAGCCCTTACGAGGGCTGCAACGTTCCATCGGCCACGTGCAACTCGCTAGAGCCGAAGAACGAAGACGAAGCCGCGAGCTGGTTGCAAGTTTACAATAAATTGATTACTTCACGTAATATGTAGGTATGTATTGTTATTGTTACTGACAATTTTCAATAACAATTTTTATATCTTTAAAAAACTTTTATTTATTTATTTGATTTTATTTTTATAACACTCTTAATTTAGAGCTATATTTAAAGTATTGATACTTTGTGAACCCACATTGTCAAATGCTAAAATCCACAATATAGTTCGAAAATTACTACAGTAGGCTCAATATAACCAGTAAAAAATATCATTTCGGTATGTACTAACATACTTTGTAACACATATATTTAAATATATATATATATATATATATATATATATATATGTTATAACTAATGGCGAAAAAAAAATGAACTAACAATGTTTATAATCTTACAGTGACTAAAACTATAATCTATTGTTTTTTCCTGCAAAGTTAAAGGTACATTGCGCTACGTTGTGCACATGGAATATATGTATTTATTTCCCAAGAGCGGAAAATTAAGAAAGAAACTACCTACTTACTTATTGTATTTGGACAAAAAGATCTGTTTGATCATTTTAAATTAGACTACTTTAACCGGATTAATCGCGTGTAGTCCGTGGTCACAAAATGTCTTATTATGACTTATTTAGATATAGTGAGTGATTTTAGAACTAAAAAAGAAATAAAGTTTTTGCAGTACAATATACTGGCATATATTGAATTATTATTATTATACACGCGGCTAAAGTAATACGGTGGCGTTCTTAATTATTGTTATTTCATTATTTAAGGATAACTAAGAATTAAACCGTAAAGTTAGCCGTTAGTTATAGCCTATAGAACTCCTGGAGAGTGTAGTTTACATACAAAACAAATAAAAAGTAAATCCGACCAGTAGTTCCAGAAATTTTAGCATTTAAACAAACAAACAAACTCTTCCGTTTTATTATATTAGTACACACAGACTACTGCAAAGTGTTAGAAACGTCGGGTTTCCAAAAATGTTTAATCTTAAATACACGCGATTAATCCGGTTAAAGTAATTTAATTTAATAACCGTGAAAATCAAATAACTTATTATGAGATCTGTTTGAGGTAAGTCAACAAAGTGCCGATTTTCAGAATTAGGTACATTATAATCTAAAGTAATAGATATAAAGATACTAAGTTAATTTCGTATATTAAACATTAAATAGACTTAGATAGGATGACAATCGCGAACAAAATTTGTCCATTTGTCCACATATGTCCATCAATCTGTGCTTAAAAGCCATAAAATGAAAAACAAACATATATGCCAAAAGATTCAATGTACCAGAAATATATATAAATATGACATACATAGAGGTACTTTCTATTGCAAATAACATCGTTTGTTGACGACGTTATGGACATTTGCCCAGTGGCGTGCGGGAAGTCGTTTCACTTCACTTTCATTTGTGACAGAGGGCCTATCAAAAACATATTGTTTTAGGCGTCAATGCCAAATAAAACTTTTGAAAATAAGCATATTTTATTTCAAAACAATTTTTTAACAAAAAA
>JAATLQ010004880.1:35153-73370 GCA_013421005.1 Heliconius erato x Heliconius himera | reverse complement strand
AGCAGGGTAGGCAGAGGGAACCTAGTGTTAAGACACTCCGTTCCCCACTTTCTGCCGAATTCTGGAGGCATTGCGTGTTGAGTGGCAGAACTCAACGCCGCGCTTAACCTCGACACCAGAGCGAAGAAATGGAAATATAAATTTAAGTAAATATTTCATCTCCTCGAGTGGGGATCGAACCCACAACCAGTCGGTTTTACAGTCACACCTCGTGCCACTGCGCCACCACTGGCCTCATTAAAAAGTAAAAAATAAATTTACATAAAGTAAAACGTTTTCATTTTATTAAACACAAATAATTAAACGATTTAAATGAAAAATAATTAAACAAAAGATTTTTATAATTTCGAAGTCGGTGTCAAACTCTTTTTTTGTCAAAAATTAATTTACTTTCCGGAAAAAAGGGATTCCTAATAAAAATGCAATAATATAACCCAAGGTGTGAAGAAATTGATCTTAACAATTCTACCATCGCGTGCGCCGCGAAAACTATTGATGATAGAACAAAACAATGTTCTACAGTATTATAGAGCGCATCAATATCTATACAAAAGTCCGCGATACCATATGTCCAACTACTGTAGTTATGACAATATAAATACTTTTTTATATTGTATAAATTGATGAAAGCGCCAACAATAATCAAACCATATTATTCATACCTCTGCATTAATCCTTATCAGATTAAATGACATTTTATTAAAGATAATTTCAATACGTGTAAAATACTTATTAAATTAATAAAATCTGATATTACATTCAAAAGATATAACGAATTTAAAAATGTCAATCTAAAGAATATCATGTAACAAAGTGCATCGATATCACTAAAATTATGAAGACAATCGATGAGATTATTTGTTGCTTTATTTGAATTGAATATAGGCCCCGAAAGTACGGGACGGATTTGGAAAATTCTTTTACAATTAGACGATTAACGTGTAAAAGAATACCAAAAAAACCTTATATCGCGTACGCTGTGGAAATTATTGACAATAAAGCATAGTGATGTGCTACTACAACTTTATAGAAGACATCAATATTTACAAAAAGCCGACGATACTAAGTGTAACTGTTAGAGTTATGCCACAATAACAAATTTTCAAAGGAAAATGTGCAAACTAACTAGAACAGAGCCGCCATCGTAGTACAGAGGCACATCTAAAATATATATATATATATATATATATATATATTATTGTGAAAGAATAAAAAGAGTGTGTAATTCCTCTATAGATATACTGTTTTATATTCTGTCATAATGAACAGCTTTGAACGTTGCATATAAAGGCAGTATATATATTTCGTCGTTCGTTATTATATCGATACAGTTATTTAATCATTACACCACTCACACATGACGAATGTTACAACAAAAATTAAATAAAAACAATTAAACTGATTTTACCGGTCCCGCACCGCGATCGCGTCTTCGCTACTTAAATCGGTTAAGTCGTTTCTGAGATAAGCGTCGACAAACAGAAAGACCAATAAACAGACAAAATTTTTAAATATCATTACTTCTGATTTTGATAATTTTAATAAAAATGGAAAATGCCACGCTATGGTTGTAATAATTTTCACTTTAGAAATCTTAAGTGCGCTGCAAGCATACATTATTTATTATAACAGGAACGTAAGTGTAACCTACGCCCTGTACTTAAACAAACAAATAATTCACAAATTGAAGCGGGCGAAGCCGCGAGCTGAGCGTGAGGATATTAAAACAATGTAGGGTATGAATATAAAAGTAAATAGAAATAATGACAATATCTGATACATTTATATCTAATCATTATCCGAGTTTATTAGCGATAAAATAATTTAAGTGCGAATATGATAAAAATGTATTGAAACTTTGATAATATTTCATAGTAAACAACAATGAAATATGTTATGTAGTATTTGTTGAGCATAATTTTCTACGGAAATTTATTAATCTATAATAAACCTATGTTTTTTCTCTATTTCTTTATTACTAAGCAGCGTGAAGCTGAAAAAAAAAGTCTGACTCCTACAAAATCTGTTCAGATTCGACGTCTTCCAATGTCTTCAAGTACTTCTCGACCACTGAGTGCATGGCAGTTTATATGACGTAATATATAATATTATAATTAATAACGTAACGTAATATATAATAATATAATTTTGTATTGATTTATTTGAATGTCATACATGATACAAAACCTTTTTTTTACATTTAAAAAATCCAAAAAGAACCTGTTGTGTAGACGTGTCTATATTCCTGTAAAAGACATTGCCAATTAACTTCGACGATGCTTGGTGGTTGGCGGAGCTCAACACCGCATTTAATCACTTATACCTACTACTAAAAATTATTTCACAAAGTAACTTTTAAATTAATATATTAACAATAACGTAAAAAATCATACATATTCGAAAGTCGCATGACGAGTTTCACCTTTCACTGTTTTATCTTCGCCATACTTCATAGTTACGTCATATAAACTGCCATGCACTCAGTGGTCGAGAAGTAATTGAAGACATTGGAAGATGTCGAACCTGAACAGATTTTGTAGGAGTCAGACATATTTCTATTATAATAAAAAGATAGAAAAGTCAATTTTGTACATGAAAGATATAAAAAAAATTAAAAACCACTCAGCAGAATCTTGTCTGTCTGTCTGTCTGCTTGTTCGCCAATCACGCAATCAGCAATTTTCCTCGATATAACTATAGATTCCAAACTCCAGTGGAACACTCATCTGGAAGGACTTGCGGATAAACTCAGCTCTGCCGCGTTCTCAATTAAAAAAGTAAGACAAATGACGGACGTTGAAACTGCTCGACTAGTCTACTATAGCTATTTTCATAGTATTTTAGGTTATGGAATGTTGCTATGGGGCAGTGCTTCAGATATAAATTCAATAGATATGCTCCAAAAATAGAGCTGTGAGATATATTTATACCCTAAGAGTTCGAGATCGAGGCCAGTGGTGGGGCAGTGGCACGAAGTGTGACTGTAAAACCGACTGGTTGTGGGTTCGATCCCCACTCGAGGAGATGAAATATTTACTTAAATTTATATTCCCATTTCTTCGTTCTGGTGTCGAGGTTAACCGCGGCGTTGAGTTTTGCCACTCAACACGCAATGCCTCCAGAAATCGGCAGAAAGTGGGGAACGGAGTGTATTAACACTAGGTTTCCTCTGCCTACCCTGCTGTGTGCGGGATACAGCGTGAAGCTAATTTAATTTAATTTTTAATTTTAATGATAAAACTATATACTGACATAAAATTATAATTATAAAAAATAACAAGTGTTGACAGATGAAACGAACTGCAATAAAAATCGTGATTACCAGATATATAGGTACATTGTAACTAATAATAGTATTAACTTTGGACTTTCAAATAAAAATTTTAGAAAAAAGAAAATGTATTCATTTAAAAGTAAAATTACAATACAACAAATTAGCAACACTATCAAAATTTTGTTGCTTATTTGTTGCATTTATTAAAGTAAGGCTATTAAGGTAGTTTACAACTCACAAGAGGTCACTGATGTCTTTGTAGGTTTTGCTAATGTACCTACATTACAATGTGTGTTGCTTATGTTTATCAAAATATTTATCAGAGGCCAGCAAGGGCAGCATTGGCGTATCTAGAGATATGTTCCAGGAAGGGCCTGCCCCCCACCCCCTGGTCTTTGGGAAATTATGATCATTTGAAATTTGAAAGCATAATATACGAAATGTTTTTTTAGGGGTCACAATACCGGACTATTCTAGCAAATCCGTTATTTTAGATAAAATTCCGGTATCCTACTTTAACGGTATTATCCAGATTTGAATAGCTAGCTAGAGATCCAATAACACTTCACACTGTTTTTTAAACATTTTTAAAGTGTTATTCCACACTTAGGAAAGAAAAATACCGACTGATACTAACAACATAAATAAGTTGTAACAAGCGTACAAAAATTTCGACGCAGCTTGGCGAGAACGCATGGCTTAGTGGTCAGAGCGCCTGGTCGGTTTCCAGGAGGCGCGGGTTCGAGTCCCGCTGCGTTCAAATTTTTATACGTTTTCTAAATAAGTACTTCACACTGTCCCATGCCAATTCAAATCAAGTTTCCTGGCACAAAATTTTAGAAAACTTTTTTAGGAGAGAAGAATATAAAATACAATAAAGTCAATCTGCCTTTTTAAAAATCGAAATCGAGAGTACTTACGTAATTTTTGACATTGACAATGACGTTTGGTTTTTTTATTTCTTGTACTTTGGCTATGACACGATGCGTTCTTAGATATTGTTATGCCATAAAAGTATCTATCTTTTATCATTTACATAAGTTAAGTAGATATCAATAAGATTAAATTGAAGAAAACAAGGTTATCACGACAAAATAATTAATTAATCGGTTTAAAATTAACATTATTATCTAAATAATTAAAGATTTAATATGACGCAAAACAGATTTTAAATACGTACCTAGTACCTATTCGTAAAATATACCTAAAGTACCTAAGTGTTAATATTTTATTTAAATTTTATAATTAAATTAATGCAAGTAACAAAGCAAACATAAATATAGAGTTCATTCAACTAATTTTGTTGTATACTTATGGCTGGGCAGATTTCAATTTACGAGTTGAAACAATACAAGCATTAAATATTTAAAGCTACAATCTTTATTACATTTTTTTTTATAACCTAATATTTGATGTTGTTGTACGCGATGGTTGAGGGTTCAAATTCCATTCGTCTTTGTTTATAAAATATTTTTCATATTAGAAAAGTGGTATGGAATGATAAGTGTTTTTGTCTTACTCAATACTCCTGGTCTTTCTGGTTAATTGCTTTTTACAGAGAGTAAAAAAACATGTTAAAAAAACGAATTAGGTACTGCTAATTTTCAGATTGCATTATATTACCATTTATAAATAAATAAATCAGCTTCACGGTGTATGCCGCAAACAGCAGGGTAGGCAAAGGGAATCTAGTTTTAAGACACTCCGTTCGCCACTTTCTGCCGAATTCTGGAGGCATTGCGTGTTGAGTGGCAGAACTCAACGCCGCGCTTAACCTCGGCACCAGAACGAAGAAATGGAAATATAAATTTAAGTAAATATTTCATCTCCTCGAGTAGGGATCGAACCCACAACCAGTCGGTTTTACAGTCACACTTTGTGCCCCTGCGCCACGACTGGCCTCTCTTTCACAACATCTTTGATTAGTTCAAACCATTTATTGTTTACCATTTAAAACTTTAAATGTGTATGATGTTTAACTTCGTTATTTTTAAAGTACCGGGAAGTTAATATTTCAAGATTTTGTTGTTTAAAGTTTGCATGCCTTGCAAAATATAATAAATGTAAATGTATAAAACCTTCATAAAAAGATGTCAAGGTTAGGTTTAACTTTAAACATAATAAAAATATTATTTATTTTTACTCGGAATACGATTTAAAAAGTGTCTGATTAATTTTTTAGGTTCACACTGTATTCCACATATAAGTCATAGAGAGGTTAATGTTATTACATTAAGTTCGCGCTGTTTTCGTAACATTGCGTTTTGAGTTGTGCTTCACGCTGTGTTCCACATAAAGCAGAATAGGCAGAGGGAACCTGGGAAGCTAGTGTTAAGACATTCCAAGCCCCACTTTCCTCCAAACATTCCAAGCCCCACTTTCCTCCAAACTCTATACTCAAATATTGCGTGTTGACTGGTGGAAATCAACACCGCGCTATGCCTCGTTACCAGAGCGAGAAAGTGAAAATATAAAATATTTGATTCCCCGGAGTGGCAATCGAATCCGCAACCATCGCGTTTACAGTCGCACGCCATTTGCCCATGCGCCACGACGGCCTCAAAATTGTAGTTACGGCTAAATCACTCCCAGAGTGGGAATCGAATCCACAATCGCCGCGTTTACAGACGCGGTGCGTTTTGTATGCAGTAAACACTGTTACATAAGCTTTGTATAAGAATTAAAAGATACTTTAACCTTTTTATACTCACCTTTCAATGCTGATTTGTTTTTATAATATGTGTTGATTGTTTAATTAAATTCAGTTAAATGGAGTAGGGACACAAGCGTGTAAGCGACAGGCTATGGGTTGGATTCCCACTGGAGCGCGGCGTTGAGTTCCACCACTCGAAAATGGAGAACGGAGTTTCCTCACACTTGTTTCCCATAATAAGCATAAAACTAAAACGCCCGCCGAAGATTCCTTACAAAAATTGGTGGTCTCGAGCTTTTCTGAAATCCAAACTTAGCTTAGTCAGAAAGTGCCCTTTCAACTGATACGTTACTTGAACTAGAGACGTAAATACCAAATTTTGCCCCTCTTTTAAAGCTATCATTTTTTAGAATTTAACCACAAATGTATAGTTTTTAGATTTTTTCCTGTAGTTCCTGTAGATACTTGCTGCAAACTTTCATAATCATAGGCCACCGAAAGCACCCTATTCATTTCGATTCCCTTTTATAGTTTCGAAATACGCGTTTTTTACAATATTAACAGTCATATCAATTTTTTAAGTAAATGTAGAAATACGTTTTTTTTTTCAGGAAATCATGGGGCTTTAGATATGAGCATATGGTGAACATATGAATTTCGACACGATATCTTCAAACGTTCCTGAGATACAGACTCTTGACAGACAGACAGGTAGCGAAGTGATCTTATAAGGGTTCCTTTTTTCCTTAACAGATACGAAACCCTAAAAATAATTACACTAAGCTGGTTGAACGCGATGGCTACTTGTAGGTTAGGAGCCATTTAAATATCAAATATATATATTGGGTACGTTGTACGTACACAATATTAAATCTTCAGTATTATAAAAAATAATTTTATTATTTATTATATATTTTATTATAAAAATAATTTTATTATTTTTATAATACTGTCTTCGAGGCCAGTCGTGGCGCAGCGGCACGAAGTGTGACTGTAAAACCGACTGGTTATGGGTTCGATCCCCACTCGAGGAGATGAAATATTTACTTAAATTTATATTTCCATTTCTTCGCTCTGGTGTAGAGGTTAAGCGCGGCGTTGAGTTCTGCCACTCAACACGCAATGCCTCCAGAATTCGGCAAAAAGTGGGGAACGGAGTGTCTTAACACTAGGTTCCCTCTGCCTACCCTGCTGCGTGCGGGATACAGCGTGAAGCTGATTTAATTTCAAATATGCTAAAAGAGTAGCCGAGGCCAGTTGTTGTGGAAAGAAGCGTGCGGCTGTAAACGCGAAAGGCAATTCCCACTCGGAGGAATGAAATATTTAAAATTTTCATTTCCTCGCGCTGGTAACGAGAGAATAAGTTCCACCTTTATCCAGAATTCGAAAAATGGGGAATTAATGGGAACGGAGTAACTTAACATTAGGTTCTCAGGTTCCCGTAGCTTATCCCACTCCGTGCAGGATAAAGCGTGAAGCTAAAAAGAAGAATTGTTAACGTGCTACTACTACTGTCTAGTAAATCTGTTAATAGGTAATAAGAAAGAAAATATCACATATAATATAGAATTACCTATAGGTATATGAATTATTTATAAGTGTAACCCATTTACCCATTACAGACAGTTGCATCTATTCACCTTCATTTAATATTCAGCAATTATGACTTGCATGTTAAAATGAGTATTTTTTTATGCTATATACAAAAAATATATAAAAATAAATAAATATTAAGAATGTAGCCGTACGTACGTCTATAACATAGTTATATCACAAGTGCTAATTATACTTGCATAAAACATCTATACATAAAATCATTTGCTACAATGTCTGATAGTTGTGGATTCAGTTGTCGATCGGAGTAAAAAATATTATTTCCCTCGTTTGGAGATATAGCACAGCGTTAAGTTTCGCTACTTAGCACTAGGTACGCTCTGCATATCCTGCTATCATAAGAGTATCTAGATATATTTTCTTGGGAGGGCTGGACTTTAGCTTTGAATAGATATGTTCGTGTAAAATTGTTTTTTTACTATTTTTGACTTCTGGAGTGGGCAAGATTCACCCGGTTCCCCCCCTTTCTACGCCTGAAGCCTGAAAAAAAGTCATATCAATCTATTCTTTAACGCGTAGAAAAATATGTAGATACCTTTTTACATTAAACTTAAATTTATTACACTGTATAAGTCTATACCTACTTAGCAGTGCTGAATACAAAAAAACATTACTTAGTTTTATATACGTAAAGTGGCTCCATCTAGTTTTCTTTTTGGAATCAAGTAAGAAGTAGTTCATATTGAAATCGTTGCCACCTATACAATCCATATTTGTAATAAAAATGTAATCCTCCCTGATTAGCGTACGCAGGGCATTCTCCTGCGGTCGCCAATAATTCTTCAAAGCTCGTAGTTTTTCTTCAGGGGCGAGCTACTCTCGCCCCTCCCCGCCCGGTGACGCTGTCAACACCAGTCCAGGACAACAGCTATAAAGTCCATTCAACGTTAACTCGTCGTCGTCCAAAAAAGTCAACTCATAGCTTATTGGTGGCATTTATCAATGTAGTGGAACCCAATACAATGTTTTTTTAATATTTTACTATTGAATTTGGTCAAAAGTTTAGAAGTTTGGTTTTCTTAACATTTAGAGTTTGTTGTATTTCAATCGGTTGTTCATAAATAAAAAAAATAGCAATGTTATTTCTTTTACTCGGTAAAATTGCTACAAAATAACTTTTTTATTGAATTGGCGGACACCTTACTTATATAAATATTACCTTCAAAATGATATTAATAGAAAACAAATTAAATCAGATTCGTAAAGAAATAACTGTTAGTTAAAGCGGGCGAAACCGCGAGTCGCTGGTCATTATATTGTACATTAATAGAATGTACACTAAGCCTTATATTTTTTTTATATTAAATTGTTTATAATACTTAACATATTATTCTAAATATATAGTAAAAAGAATAAAACTGTAATAATGTCCTTTTCAGACAAATAATTTGCCCCAAATTCATGATATTTTATATCATTTATATCATTTTTCGTAACAAAACTAAAATAAAGAAAAATACTCTCATACATTTTTCATTGAAAGTAAATATATTTTATACTTTCAATGAAAAATAAGTTTTTTATATTTTATAGGTTATTCAATAGTTTATGTTCAATAACTACTAAACATTTTTCCTTTTCTAATATAAATATATAGTTTTTTGTTTCTTTTGTCTTATTAAACAAAGCGCCATTTTGAGTTTTACTATCCAAAACTCAATGCCTTTAAACTAATAAAAAAATATAGCGTCTTGACATTGGATATTTTGCTTTTATTATATAATCAAATAAATACCAAGGCCATGATGGCACAGTAGGGCATCATCTGACAGGTAACGCAACGGGTATGGATTGGAAACCCACCTTGAAAATGAATTATTCTTATTTACTCGGTCTGACAAGACAAGCTGCGGCGATGAGTTGGAACTCATCGCCGCAATGGTGGACCATTTCACATAAAATCTCGTGAATTCGGGTGAAAAGTGGAAAGCAGTCTTTTGACGCTAGATTCTTTCTGCTGAAAAATAAAGGAGGCAAAACAAATACACCATATGAAAATGTTTTCATTTTATTGCTCCACAAGGTCATAAGCTTTCAATTACAACACACTTCGAAACCCACTATTACGAGAATGTGTGTGCATAACAGAATTTTCATTTGTTTATTTGGGTATCTTAACCCTCTAATTATCAGGTACATTATATTAAAATCTGTATATCCGTTTCGATAAAATCATTCGATTTCTATATTGAACCAATTATGGACCATATTTGCTTGCATTGCAATTATCCCGAGAATTAAAAAAAAACAATTAAAAGTTATTTGACGTCATTTTTCTATAGTTGATAAGTAATTTTATAAGTGTGCTAATATTTATAACTGTGTTTAGTTTTTATTCTTGTTAGGTAAAGTTATTTAACTATGTTGACTCAACACCAATCACCTAAACAAGTGGAGAATATAGAAATAGGCATTTTAACACAACATTCTCTGTCTATCCACTTAAATGAGTCAAAATAAAAAAAATATGGATTGTTTTTAGATTAATAACACCATAAAGCATTAAGTAGTCCATTATTGACGCAATAGAATAAAATCAAACGCCAATGTCCAATGACAATCCAAAAAACATAAACCAGGAATGTTTAGTTGGATTAGAATAAAACAAAATTTCTGATATAAACACACACATTTCATAAACAAGTTCCCATTAACTCATAATACAGTCGCAACTAAAAATATAAAAAAAAAAACAATATTTTATAAATATTTCAAACATTATACAGCGCCATCTCTCCACCGACGTAAGTATCTTTAATACTGTATTAAATAATAATTTAGACGATTTATCCAATACTTTATCGTATAATCAGACTTGAATGAGGCAAGAAATATTTATTTGGTAATAATAATACCTCACGTAATCGTGTTTCTTATATAGCCATAGCTGTCATTTTAAAGGCAAGACAAATTACATTTCGTTTAAGTACTCTCTCTACACGAAGATGGCGCTGTTTTAAAATTTAAATAAAAGTAATACACTGTAATGGAAGATCTAATTGTTAATCTTTTACTAATTGCCGGGCTTTTTCTTTCTCTTAACACAACATTATTGGCACAGACTTCACTTCATTCGATTAAAATTTATTTATTCGATTATATACAAAGCTATTGAAAATTGTTTTTTTTTTATTACAAAAGAACTATTTAGAGAAATCTTGATTTGCTCCTTATATTTAATCTGTTCTTAGATCCTCACAAATAAAGCCAGGCAACGAGTAAACAGATTTAAATATTACATTCAGGTAAAACACACTAGATAATAAATATCATTACAACATTTAAATTATAAAAATATATATAAATATTAAAATATATAAATGAAAATAGGGGGTACATATATTAAAGGATTTTATTTTGCGACTGTCATTTTACTGTACGTATTATTAGCATTCACACATTGAGATCACAGGAGTATAGTATACCCTGGCAAATCACCAATAGCGCTTGACCGTGTATCGAGATCTTTTAAAGATATTCAAAATTAACACCATTTAAATAATATAACAAGAACTTTCAAAAAATGTTAGTAATTCAAGATATTCTTTTGGATTTTTTATATGGAAAAAAATAATGTCACAGATATAAAAGTATGTATGTGTAATATATAAATAAATAAATAAAAGATTAAGATACAGGATAACAAGCGCATACGCTACTTTAGGGTTATAACAGCCTTGCACTCATTCATGGTGTACCATATAAGTAACATAAGTATTATTTACATAAGAACGCCCTCACTGTCTTTCCATTAAAACAAAAATAAAGAGACAAAACAATACAACCTATAGAGTTACTAGAAAATAAACAATTATTTTTGGCTGCATGTATATTGTAGTATACGCCGATAAATACTTTATGAAGTTTGACAGTCGAGTCGATTCGATAGTTGGGCGGCACTTTGTGTCAAATAAAAATTGGCGCCAAAAATGACAGGTCCGTATTTATAAAACGCTCTCAGGTCTGAGATCGATCTTGAGATGCCGTTTCATTAATAAATTATATATCTATGAATGAGAATGGCATATCAAGATTTAGGGTCGCGCTCTACTGTACTTTAGTATTGTGAAGGGGCTCTTCACCAGCGTCTGCTCGTACCTCCAATATTTCATAAAGTTCTTGTCGGGCTATACCTTTGTTGTTGGGTGATGTCAAAATGTCACAGATAGCATATGTTTAGCACCATTTTTGAAGACAGCGAGAGGTTTTTTTGAAACTTTTCCATCGACAAATTATATTACAACCTACATAAGAATTAAAGCGTTATTTATTATAACAGATTGCGAACACGATAATTTAAAAAAAAAAATTATACTCGACGGAGCAACATTTAGCACTCTCATATAAACGTTTTGAATTTTCCATGAAAACCAAGAAATCTCGCACAATTGCTTTTTCATAACATGACAAAAAATGGCTTAGCCATATCATTACAATCCAAAAACATAAAAAGTATATAAAAAATGTTTTTTTATAAAATTCTTACATAAAAAAAAACGAACTGTCCTTTGAAAAACCAACACTAAAACGAAATAGTTGCCAATAAATAGTAAAAATAATATCATTATATTTACAATTAAACCCTAAGTTAGCCAAGCCAAAATTATTGTAGCACCAAAATACGTGATCAACAACGGTACTGACAGAAAAGTTTCATACTTTACACCTTATTATACACATACCGACATACACTTCGCTAACTAATCTATTGTTTAAAATAAGTTATTCTTACACGCGCCTGTGGTACCTATTTCAATATATATTAAAAAGTAAATGGTAATTTATTTTTTTTCTCGAAAAGTCTCTTGACTAGAGATACGATCTTATCTAGAAATGTAATACCGTAACAACTAACTACAAATTAACAGCACTCTGAAAGGAATATATTACAGAAAACAGTGTCTATACATATTTGAGCTTTGCCGAAATATAAAACAGTCGCTTCCAAAAGTGAAATTTCATTTCACGTTTTAAATACACGCCCAGCTCACAACGCTGGGTGAAACAAAAATGGCGCTCGTCCGCCATTGTTCTGTAGAACGGTAAATCGAAAATTTGATTCGATAAATCTCAGATAATCTACAAATATTATACACACCCCGTTACGTTATACAAAAAAAAACTAATAAATATATAAAAAAACGGTGCATAAAGTAAGGGGTTTTTTAAAAAATACTAATCACAATGAAAAATAAGGCTTCTAAAATATCTAAGAAAATCACAAGTTGCTTGTGGCAACGATACGTTTCCAGTCACAAGAAAAATAAAAAAATGCACTCTTACTGGCAAAGTGAAATCTACACAGGTATATCTGGATAAAAACGTCAAAATAATATAGAAAATGCTAAAAAAATCGCCATTTTTGCAATTGACGTATAAATATTTTAAATTGTGATGACAAAAAGACTAAGCTCTAACTTCATTATGCCGAAACTCGGTACAAACGATGTATTCGCGAGACATGTAAATATAAATTCTAAATAGACAGAAAAACGTTATTAGATATCGGATTGTATATAATCAAAGATTAAAAGACCATGTCCACCATATTATAAAAAAAAAACAATTTCAATTCTCAGGTTATGATAATATGGAACGGCCTTTACATCTTATAATACATTTGTATATATTTTTGTAATTAAGTTTTTATTATATTAAATTATATATAATCCGATTTCAAATTACCTAGAATTAATTCAGGCAGTGATGATTCACATCGTTTCATTTCCAATTATTGCTCCAAAGTACAGACTCAAAATTAGGTAGCCCTAAATGAAAAACTGTTTACATTTTTCTTACTTTTAGCCAAATATTTTATATACAATGAGGTAGAACGTGGGGTACAAACCCTTATTTTATATTATGACAGCTTCAATAAACGTATACTAAGCGATTTTATTCTAACATTTTGTAAAGTTTTACGTAAATCTTAGGCCGACGTGATCGACATAGAATTTAGATGATTCTAGGTACTATCGCAAGAATAGCTTATCGTTTATATAATATATAACAATTATGTCTTACTTTTAATGCTAGTGTATGTTTTTTTTTCTCTTATAACATTTTTTAAATAAAGTCGCTCGCCATGGATATTTAAATTTTGACAACCCTCACGAGGTATGTTGTACTTTTGTTTGATTGAAAACATTTAGAAAATTCTATTACATATTGTTATTTGGTATAGCTGAGGTTTTTTTATACAGAGTTATTTGTTATCATAATGGGGTCGGTCTCTACTTTTGGAATTGTATCTTCTACAGTCTACTTGGTAAGAAGAAAGAAAAGAAAAAGTTTATGTACCTATGTCGTACTTTAACCTTAAAAAAAATAACCCTGTATAAATTATGCTTATGGTTGTAAAGTTTAAAACTATTTTACATTAGGTGAGTATTACGTTATATTGAAAAGCAGAAATGAGGTTATACAAAAGGTAACAGTTGTACCTCTAGAATGGCACACGTTGAAAGAGACTACAAGATAAACTTTCAATGATTATAAAACGTGATAAATTCAGTAAACTGTACTTCAAAGTAGACGCAAGACGTCTGTGTCTGTGAGCTTGTATTGGTAGATCTGTCGTATCAAAGGTTGATAAAAACAACAACGGCTATATACAACGGCACGTCAACAAATGTCACTTTGTACTCGTATGAAGCGTTCTTTCACAAAATCGCCTAACAATCACTCGCGTTGGTCAACACGGCGGCGGCGAATCTGTTGGAGACGCGTTGGGCTCTGGCTTCTCCGAACAGTCCATAGCTCGCGCTCTCTGCTCCAGCTCTCGTTCTCTCTCTTCGAGCCTCGCCTCCCTGCGCACTAGCTCTGCCTCCCGCTCATCTAACTGCCTCTCTCTTTCTGACAGCCTGGCTTCAGCGTCAAGAAGCCTGGCGGTTAGTTCGGGGTCTGACGGAGGAGGTGATGTAGACGACGTAACATCATCTACAGGGGGTGTGAGAGGTTTTAAAGCTACGTTCGGCTGGAAGTCTTGCTCGAACCTGGTGCAGTCAGCCACACGAACAACTCTTTCTGGGTGTTGGAGTTCCGGTTCCCTTTTTCCCCACGGCCTGAACGCTGGTACCGTTCTGTACCGCAGGTGGGCGTATGGATCTAGATATATCGCATAACTGTACTCTTCGTTTCTCACTTTTTTCGGGGGTGACTCTGGAGGCTCTGGCTTGCACACTATTGTTTCCACCACCTGGAATTGAGAAGAAAAACAGTTAATTTGGTATATGCTTTGGTTTACTTATATTAAAAAGAACAATCAATTTACCAAATTTTACAGACAGGTTGATAAAACTTTATGATACTATTCTACCCGTCTGTAATTTATGCATAATACTAAAAATAGAACGAATGAAACTGAAAGAGCTTCATATAAAAGTAGAACAAACAAAAATAGTGAAAGTCATATTGTGTTATAAATTCAGCTTATTTAGTCCTACCTAACCAACCTAACCCATTGAATTACATATACGGAACTTCTATAATCGTAATTTCAATGAATACCCAAGAGATTATTATTGTTTGCCAGTTTCCCGTCTCACTGACGTCGAGGAAAGTAATGTTATAGCAAAACAACCATTGCGTCGTGGAGAAAGTCGACTGATAAGGTGCGTTTGTAGAGTCTATCGTGACCGATAAATGTGACATTAAGATTATTAAATGTTTTTAATAAATAATAGTGTATAGCATTCGTTTATCGTATTATTACCGTCGTAAAGCATTTTATCTTGTTTTTAAATGTTTGTGGATGACGTTCTGTCTGTCTTTGTTTAAAAACATCTAAATATAGTTATTTTAAGTGCTAAATATGCAAATAACAATTGTTTTAAGTAGCTTTTACGAGCTGGTAATTGAAGCATTTATAAGTTATACTAAGTATTGTAAAGCAACGTTTACTTTCATCGTATATGCAAATGACCGTCTCCGTGCTACGGAGGCCACGGTAATCAGTGGATTCCGGTAGTCGATCTAACCTTATAGGTAGTCGCTCCCAGCCTACCCTGTATAATTCAGACAACTTGTTTAATCCTGAGATGTAGAATTAAAATGGAAATTATTAAGCGTATATCTGTAGCCATTCAATTCAGTGCAAAGTGGAGTGTCGATCGATAGAAACAGAGAAAATGGCGATCCAGAAAATCCAGATATAGGAAATATATGGTAATCGTCTCACAAGAAACATTGAATCATCCAATTAATCCTACAACATTTACATGTAATTTGTCTAGTAATTCCAAAAATATCATCACTTTCTACGCTCAGCACGTTCCAACAATCGCGAAACTAGCAACAGCGTCAGAAACCCACCCGGCTTACGTAATGCAGGTTAGGGAGGGGGTGGGCATTGACGTGATGCAGAGGGAGGGGTCAGGGGGTGGTCGGGGGAGGGCTATGTAGGTCGCGGCCAGCCGCAGACGACCCCCAGACGCGACCTCACCCTGTGACGCGTTACTAAACAGTCTTAAACCACAATTACTGTTTATATATGTGTAACATTGGCTTTCTTTTTCCTAACTGCTAAGGAAGGGTTATTAAATATATCTTTGGAAAGTATTAAAATACTTTTTTTTAGATTGTCTAATTTACTTATGTGCGTTTTACGAAAAAGCTTCGCCCATAAGTTACTCCTCAAATTGAATCTGTAAACTTCACTATTTGAACTACAAAAAACAAAACGGAATCAACGTTCCCTTCAAGCACTCACTACACATCAGTTTAGAATTTATAAAAACACATAACTTCCCATCTAGATAAGAAGACACGAAACAAAGGTTCCTAATGATAAAACGTACATAAACATCCGTCCGCCCAGCGTAACCAGACCCCACCCCAGATAGACTGCGTAGCTTTGTTTGGGCGGTGGAAGGTGGGTCAATGGGCACGCGGGGGTCAGGAGAGCTGGATTGAGGCCTACTTGCAAGTAATTTTGCTATGTTTGAGCACGTGCCAGTGTTTTCGCATCCGACCAGTGAGAAACGTGTTTGTACTTTATGCTTTCTCCTATGATGTGGAGTTACCTCATTTTAAGCTGTGTTAAAATATTTTTATTATAGTTGATTAGACTTTATCTGTAGCGCAAGCTGAAAAAAATTAAAATTTTTATTCTTATTTGGGGAAAAGAAATGCCAATAGGGCAAAGCGTGGCGTTCAGTTCCGCCAGTCAACACGCATAAAAATAACTCAAAACCTGATGAATAATTTTTATTTTCTTTTAATAATATTTTAAAATAATTACGATAGTAAATAAAAAAATGGCATAATCTCTTTAAATATTCGTTGTAATCATTATATTTTTTTTAAATATTTAATTATTACCTCATTTGCTTTTTAAATCAATCATTTATGGTCAGACAAATGATAATTGATAGAGACGAATAGATAACTCAGTAATTTCTTTAACGGCGTGGTTATTAAATTGATAAGATTATATATAATGTTTAAAGCGGAATTTTAATCCATATAATAATCAGGCTGGTTGCCAGCTTACTGTGCACTAATTAATCAATAAGGAAAACATGTATACATTTTTTTAAAACTATATTCATAATTTATATATAAAATAATAATAATTGTATAATATAACATAATTTATTTATAAATATATGACCCGCGTGGTCATATGACAGATAAGAAAAAAATCAATATGTTGTAATTATATTCAATTATTGCATTATTTAAATGTTAATGAAAATACTTTGAGTTTATCGAAGTTTATTAATTAAATTCTTCATTTGATCACGACCATCTGAACCATTTTTGTTACAGGCGTAGGTACTGCTTTATACAGTAAATATGTATCTACGAAATAACTTGAAATTATATTTTATTTCATGATTTGTTAAGTTTTGTCGTAATATTGTTATTATTTAACCCATTTATTTTGCTTTTTAACTTATCAGTGATAAATTTAATCGCGAGTAAAGTTGATGTGAAATAGACAAAACATGTGCGTCCATTACTGCCCGAACTGACGTCTTTATAAACATTTATTAGGGCTGTTATGAGAAATAAATAAGTGTTACTATAAGAATTTTTATTGTATATCATAATAAAAAAAAAATACAAGAGTAAGTATTTGAAATTAAAAAAATATATATACATATAAAATCTATGTATTTGCACAAAAAAAAGTCCATTTTAAAAAACAACCAACACTCAAAACAAACAGATATTTCGTTCAGCAAAAAAAAAAACAAAACCCTCACACCGACAACCCTACCCGCCATCAATGAGCGCGTTTGTTTTGACAGTTCACGAAATGGCGCGAATCCCCGCCATGTTCCATGCACATCGTCGCTTACTTAATTAAAAGCAGTCGGCCGAGCCAGACGTGTTTATAGCTGGCAGCTAGCTGTTGTTCAATGAAACTATAGTTTGTTTTATCTGCATGCCATTACAGTTTTATGGCTACCGTCTGTTTAGATACGGTTGCGACGGTGCGGTGCGCGTGTTTCGCTCTCGTCTTTTAGAACTGGAGCCAAGCCGCTTTGATGAAACAATAACAAATCAGGGCTATTGTTTTCCTGATCTGGTGAGATGAAATGCGGTGTTGGATGACGCTATCTAGTATGCAATAAGCCAGTTGTAAATAAAGTGATTCTTAATGTGAGGCCAATCGTGGCGCAAAGGCACAAATTGTGACTGTAAAACCGACTGGTCGTGGGTTCGATCCCCACTCGAGGAGATGAAATATTTACTTAAATTTGTATTTCCATTTCTTCGCTCTGGTATCGAGGCAAAGCGCGGCGCTGAGTTTCGACACTCAAGACACAATGCCTCTAGAACACGGCGGAATGTGGGGAACGGAGTGTCTTAACACTAGGTTCTCTCTGCCTACCCTGCTGTGTGCGGGATATAGCGTGAAGATTCTTAATCGCATACACTACAAAATGATGCAATATTGTAAAATATTTCACGGCAATTAATGTACCTATTTGATAAACAAAACTGAATCTGAGTTTATATTATTTACATTTTTTTCTATTTAATATAATAAATTATCGTTTTGTGGCAACAAAAATATCTTTTCTATTGTATAATAATGATGTTTAAACAATATAATTTGATTAGTCGAAATATATTTTAAGAATATACCTGTAGCTGTAAAACAATGTTGCAACCTCGACATGATTAGAAATTTTAAAGATAAAATAGTAATAAATGTATTGAAACCCAATGTTATTTAATAAAACATTTGAACTATATATATTGTGCTGCGTTTTAATCATTCACTATTCATATTGTACAGGATACAAAGACTGCATTGCCTTAATACTTTGGAAACCTATACCTATAGTATATAAAATTGACAAAAAAAAATCTTTTACGAGAAAAATATGCGGGTTTTCTTAAATAACAACAAAAACAAATATTAAGCATTATGAAGTCTAGTGTAGGTATAGGTATAGGTACATAGGTAGGAAATATATTATTTTATCATACATAATTTGGAGATATCATAAATAGATGTTGTCTCACGTCTGTCTAACAATGAAGGATGACGATAATAGCTTTGATAATAAATTGAAAATCATTGTTTTGCGCAAAACTTATCGATTTTTCACCTTAATATAGATATGTCATTGAAAAAATAAAGAAAGAGATTATTCAAATGTTTTAAGTATTCATATTAGTTTTTCGCTTCACATATTATTTTAATTTTTGTATTAAAAAATATTTTTTCTGCCTTTCTAGCTTTTTTACTTGCTCAGTTTTTTTTAATACAACTGGGTTTAGTAGACCCATTCGTTGAGTATAGCCATAGTAACAACGAAATGAGCGACCTTCATCGTTATCGAGGGTACTAGACTTTTTATCACACCTTCACCTACCTAACGACAGACAACAATTTTTCTTTATCAATTAATATGTATGATATCGGTTGTAAAATATTTCATGATTTGCGAAAAATATATGATAAACCAAAAAACTAGTGCAAAATAATATTATTATCTGTTTAAGCAATATAGATAATCAAATTAGATCGAAAAATGTTAACACATATCATATATAGAGCAATCTAATATTTACTGAAATACGCAAAAATACATATAAATATAATATAATATACGACATATCTACACGAGTTTAGAGAGCATGGTAGAATACTGTCACGTATAACAACGCCCACCGAGCTCCACGCCCAGACGGCAAGCTGTGCCGGGTTCGGCTCGATATAAATATCTATTACGCAAGCCGCCGACGCACCCCCCTTCCAGGCAGACACCCCCCCACGGAACACCCTGTGACGACCAAGGTCATCACCTAATTTAGATCGACGCAATGGAAATTCACCCGTATCCAGACACTTTAGAAGCGAATTTGCTGTGAATGTCGGATTTGTCAAATTTTACCGTAAGTTGCCACGTATTCGTATGGAATAGCGGACCAAAATCCTTTGTAAAGGGTTGTAACGTAGTATTTGGTGTAGTATAGCCGTGGGCAATCAATGAGTTTCTGCCTTGCCCCATGAATTATGCATGAAGTCGCTCATTTAGACGACGGCGCGGCGGGCTGTTTGGAAACAAGGTTTCTTGGTAGCTAGCTCCCCGCAACGCTTACTGCGTTAGGATTTCTAAATAATGTACAAAAATGTATCTTATATATGTACGAGTATAATAATGTACTAGAACACAGATTCTTTTAAGGAATAATTTTATTATTCTATTCGGTTTTATTATAGGTGAGCTATAATATAATAATCTTATCCAGTTAGGCCAGTCGTGGCGCAGGCATAAAGTGTGACTGTAAAACCGACTGTTGCGGTTGTGGTTTCGATCCCCACTCGGGGAGATGAAATATTTGCTTAAATTTATATTTCCATTTCTTCGCTCTGGTGTCAAGGCAAAGCGCGGCGTTGAGTTCTGCCATTCAACACACAATGCCTCCAGAATTCGGCAGAAAGTGGGGAACGGCGTGCTTAACACTAGGTTTCTTCTGCCTAACCTGCTGTGTACGGGATACAGAATGCAGCTGACTTGATTTGACTAATCTTATTTCCTCATTTAGATCAAATAAATTGCTCTTTTAGATATTACGCCTAAGAAATCCTGTAATAAATGAACCAAAAATAGAAATATATATTATTAATATAGTTCTGAATATACAGTAGCATAACAGAATTTTCAATAGAAAATGACAAATTAATAATCGTTTAAGAGCCCACTCGTGGCGCAGGAGCACTAACGTGTGACTGTAAGCTCGACAGCTTGTGAGTTCGGTTCCTGCTGTAGGAAATCAACTATTTAGTACACTTCTTTGCTCTGATGCCCAGATAAAGCGGTAAGTTCCGCCATTTAACACAAAAGGGCTCTAGAATTCGGTGTAAAGTAAGAAACGGAGTATGTTACACATTTTTTCCAGCTTCACGCTGTGCGTGACAGACAATAATTACAATACGAGTTTATATGTATAAACAACGACACATTAGAAGGAATATAATCCCGGCACCTACATCCAAGAACACGTTTCCTATAAAACAAGACGGTTGTGAAACACGCCATAGATAATAGGTTAACGCCTATCATTCATCGATTTACCTTTGATCTGCTTCAGTGAGTCAATGAGAATACTGCCACAAGCAAATTACCGTGAGACCATGGTCACCATGGAAATTAAATATCTTTATTTTACATAATCAACGAGCTTGTGATCGTGCCCGAATAAAATGCTAACAAGGTTCTGCTCTGTTTTTTTTATTAGTTTTTTTATCTGTTTCTATTTATATAATCTTAATTGTGTGCAATAAAAAAAGGCTTTAGTTGCGCAGTTGGGAAGGCTCTGACTGTGCACGCTAGGGTTTGGATCCTATTCGAACTTAGGAGAAAAAATTTTTTAAAATAGATTTCTTTTGACCCGCTTGCATTATGGTGTGACTGTTAATCGTGAGGGCTGTTTCACTTTAAGTCGTACTTGGGGAAGTGAAATATTTGATATTTTCATTACCTCGTTCTGGTAATAATGCAACGCACAGTTTTTTTGAGTTTCGTCAGTCTAACACAGAATGCCCCAGAATTTGGCGGAAAGTGTGCTACGGAAGTTTCCTAATGGGTACGAAGTGGACCTAACATTTGGTTCCCAGATTCAATCTGTCTATCCTGCTATGTGTGTGCGTCCGTAAGCGTACAGCAGTAAAAAATGTTTGACATAATCGTGTAAGATCAAGCGATGTGGTAGCTTATTCCTTAGTAATTCATACTCTTTTAAATAGAGGCGGAATCGGAAAGTAAAATATTAAGTATAAGTTAAGAGCACAAAAATAAAAGAAGACATTGCAATTACAAAACGTTAGTCAAATAAGTTAAACTTTAACTTTTTTCTAAGCACGTACAATATGTATTATAGTATTAGTATCTGTATTACATAGAAAGACGCCAGAAATAACAATAAATCATTTATGCTCATAAAATCTTGGTCATTGTTTTAGGGCCCCATTATCTTCCTAAGTTCGACTGCGCTATATTAAGTATATTTCCACTTTAGAAATACCTTCGTATAGTATATGTATGCTTTCTGCCTAACTATAAATGTTTTCTGAGGCAATGAGTCGTGGCGCAGGGGCACAAAGTGTGACTGTAAAACCGATTGGTTGTGGGTTCGACGCCCATTCGAGGAGATGAAATATTTACTTACATTTATATTTCCATTTCTTCGCTCTGAGTTCTGCCACTCAACACGCAATGCCTCCAGAATTCGGCAGAAAGTGGGGAACGGAGTGTCTTAACACTAGGTTTCCTCTGCCTACCCTGCTGTGTGCGGGATACAGCGTGAAGCTGATTTATTTCTTTTTAAATGTTCTCTTAAATGCAACTACAACCTTACAACCACCGCGACCTGTCAGACACACGCAATATACTCCACTTTGTAAGTAAGCATTACAAAATTTATCGAGAATTGATTAATAATGTGCTCACTTATCCCGATTACTCTCCACCAAAGATATCTATCTGACTATAAAAAAACAACGAAAAAACGAAATCTTGTTGATCTCAAATGAAATAGGGACAAGATGCGACTGCGCCAATAAAATAAAAGATTCGGCGTCACAACTTTCGCCCAAATGTCCTTTTTCGCTTGCGGCAGTTTTTTTATCGGAATTGAGGACATATTTTCCCACACATCCAATCCTCGTATTAAGTTTTCCAAGAAACAGCCTAATGTGATCGTCAGATCATGGTAATAAGTTTCTGGAAGCGATCTCTTGTGGATAGGGTTGCCAGTTTATGTGTATATACATATACGTGTAACACAGGCTCTCTGAGGCGAGGCGCATTAGGATCATTTGATTATAAGATATCTTCCTTGTGGACGAATAATTGGTGTTGTTCATGGCAACATTTAAACATAAATACATGCATATTTCTAAAACTTAACAAAAATATTTTGTTAATGTTTTCTTTATATTATACTACAAAAATATCTTAACATTTATAAAAAACATATTTTATATAAAAAATAATTTCGTTTTATTAATTTTCCAGATTCTCAGAAATCCTTGTTTCTTTTAATTCTGATCTGGCAATACAGGTGGTCTGGGCAGTGTCTTGAACGCAGATTATTTCCACACTTAATTGAGATACGAGGAATTATAAATGGTTTACAAGTTTCGCCGTACGTAATATGCCTTTTCAAGCATGATTATATGTTATTTTTATTTTGTTTTTGGATATAATTTATTCTTATTGTAGCTTCTTATGTTATTACTTATGAACGATGTTGTCAAGACTGAAAATAATATGTTCTTTGTAAAGCGTAGGTTTTTAGATTAATTAAAAAAAAAATTGACTCACAAAATACAAGAGTAGTGTAACATTTTTTTCAGCTTTAGGCTGTATCCCGCACACAGCAGGGCGGAGGGAGGAAACTTATCATTAAGACACTCCGTTCCTATTGTAAAAAGAAGTGTCCGTTCTCCACTTTCTGCCGAATTATCAAAGCATTGAATGTGAGTGGCAGAACTCAACGCAGCGCGTTGTTTGGTTACCAGGATGGAGAAATGAAAATATTAAATATTAATTTCCCAAGTTGGAATCAAACTCATAAACGTTGCGGCTACGTCGCACGCTTATGCCCCTTTGCCGGCCTTTTAACATGTGTAACATTTTAAATATAAACAGTCGATCAGAATAGAATTCACAACCCTTATAGACAATTAACAAGTGAGGTACAACGATTTTTTTACTTTCTCTAGTTTTATTATAGTATTAGAATAATATAGAAACTAAAATACTCTTCGCTCGTGCCTTGTAACTAGTCTAATATAGTCATTGACACGTCCAGTCGCGGATAAAGTGATCTTAGACTTGCGAAATATGTGTTATTTACTTCTTATAAGGAGTTAGAGCCCCGCTAGTTACGGCTACTGCTCTGGGATCTTGTGTACAATTGACGACCATATACGGATGCTGTGTACGTGACTGGTTTGCTTTCTCTGGCTCTACGAAAATTAGTACCTACGTCCTGGACTATACTGTGTTAGTGCTTATTTCAGGAGTTGCTTTTTTTGTTTTGTAATCAGGAAGATTTTAATCTATATAATTACATATAGAGAAAACTTAGTGAAACGCCACTATGCAGTAACACAATATTAAACTCAATATCTTTGTGTACAATTAAATGCATATTTTTTGGGCTTCGATGGTATCATAGCTTTCTCTTAAACCTGGGGAAAAAAGACAAAAAACTAAATTTAAATAATAAGCTGATATTTATATAATAATGACTATATTATAAATAACTGTTTAGTTCAATCTTATCATTTCCATCCAAAGGCGGAACACCACGTCAACGTCCAACCTCTAATCTTATTAAGTCGTTGGGAGTTTTTATGGAACAAAAGTACCGGATTTAATTAGACATAACAAGTGGCCAGCACGCTCTGCACTCCGCGTCGCGTCCGAGTTATCAGAGATTAAGATTACTATCAAAATTGGCCGAGCCACTAGACTCACTAGAGGAATGTACTTTATAAATAAATGCGTAAATTTTATATGGTAACTACAGTTCTTTTTAAAATTAAATTAAATTAAATTAAATTAGCTTCACGCTGTATCCCGCACACAGCAGAGGCACACAGCAGGCAGAGGGAACCCAGTGTTAAGACACTCCGTTCCCCACTTTCTGCCGAATTCTGTAGGCATTGCGTTTTGAGTGGCAGAACTCAACGCCGCGCTTAACCTCGACACCAGAGCGAAGAAATGGAAATATAAATTTAAGTAAATATTTCATCTCCTCGAGTGGGAATCGAACCCACAACCAGTCGGTTTTGCAGTCACACCTCGTGCCGCTGCGCCACGACTGGCCGGCCACAGTTCTTTTTGCTTTTTGCAATAATGAAAAATGTCCAATTTATCTCCGATTATTATTGGTGTTAGGTTAAATTATTATTTTTGTTAATGTTAGGTTAAAGGGTATAACAAATTAGCCATTTTATGATGGTTAATGTTTTTTTTTGTATTTGTTTTTAAATAACCTTGATTAAAATCTTTTGAGCCTTTGTAAGCTGTAAGTGCTAGTATATTTTTAATACTTTGGTGTCGAGACAAACCGCGGCGTGGAGTTACGCCACTCAACACACATCTCCAGAATGTTAAAGTTCTCTTTTCTCAGGTAATATCTAGTCAGCGATAAGTACGTTTTACGTATGCAGCATATTTCACATATTCGACATCACCACTGTAATTTTCTTGTAGCAAGAGCTCATTTCAAAATGTCTTCTGAGAATTTACAAAGCTTTATCCTTTATTTCCATATATGGCTATTGTATATCTCCGCTTCATGTGTGCTATATATGATAACTAAACAAGTTGTTATTATATATTTTTTAAAAGACAATATTTTTTTTAATAGACTGTCAGTTGAGGCCGTCGTGGCGCAGGGGCTAGGGTGTAACCGTAATGCGACGTTTTGGGTTCGATCTCTACTCAAGGGAATTGGATTATTATTTATTAATATATTATTTTTTTCGCTCTGGCACCAAGGCAAAAAACCCGGCGTTGAGTTCCACCACTCAACACGTAATGCCACGAAATTACGGCGGAAAGTAGGGAATGGAGTGCCTTAACACTCCGCCTATCCTCCTGTATGCAGAATACAGCGTGAAGCTGATTTGATTTAATTTTTTGACAATATACATAGATATCTACGTTGTTTTCTGTAGCGTCTAATTATTGTCTATTCTTCTAAAAAAATCGTAATGAATCGGGTTCTCTACATAGAAGGAAATAAGAAAAATGTTACTGGTGACATTTAATAAAAAAATGGAACCAAAATCAAGGATTTTTATATTTTTCTCTCTATTTGTCAGTGCGTTTATATATAATCTCCACATCATATACTCTACTTTCTAGCAGTACCTGATTGTTGTATCAAAATCAACGTAGTCTGCTGTATCTATATAATTATAAATAATCATTGATATCTCTACCTATACTTCGGATACGATAAAAAATAGGAACAGCAATGTCCCAAGGCGTATATTTTTTAACATATCATTTAATATTAGCAACTTATCAAGTAATCAAGTAAACGTTGAAATTAGACCAAACGAAGAAATGCTATAACCATTTTTTTAGTCATAAAAAATAACAATATTTTTTTATATAACAAATTCCTACCATTAAGAACCATTATAACAGAAGCAATAAAACTTCATCTTCGCATCCATTTTGTTTCCCATTAAAGAGAAAAAAAACCAGATAAAATAGAAAGGTCAGAGTTCAGCGATAGAACAAAAAGAAATATCGTAATTGGAATTATAATAGAAACTTTCATAGAAAAACTCCGGCGAGATATTAATTCGGTTTGGCGCTTTTAGTATAATTGGACATCTTTTCTTGGAAAGTAATAAAAAATACGAACTGAAGTTATGAACTAGTAATTTGGCCAATAACATTTCTAATATAAAAATGTAGTAGTCATTGTGAGCATGTGAGGTGGCTTACGGGCATTGTTATTACAAACGATGGTTCTGGGTTTAAATCCGGTTATTAGCTTCGCGCTGTATCAGGGTAGGCACTGGAAACCTGAGGACCTAGTGTTAAGATACTCACATTGAGACACTACAACTCCCCACTTTCTGCAGAGTTCTCGAAAATAGCTTGTTAAGTACCGAAACTTACCTCGTTACCAGAGCGAGAAAATGAAAATATTAAATATTTCTTTTCCCAAAGTAGAAATCGAACCCAAATCGTTGAGTTTAGTCGCATGGTTATGCTCCTGCGCCACGACGCCGACCACCCCAATGCCATTGATAAGCGAAAAAAAAAATATCAATCACAAAATGTAGGTATGTTTGTGTAGGTGGTTATAAAACTAACTTTACACACTCACTAGCACTTTTTAGATATAAAATATATTTTTTTAAACACATTGTAAAATTAAGATTTTTATATTTAATATTCCTCATAAAGTACTACTAAACTATTACTTTTTCATAAACTTCTATTTCTCCAGAGAAATTATATTTTCAAAGGAACGTCATCTGATGCTTTTCAGCATTGAGCATTACATATATATACATATATGATATAAATATAAAAAAGTAATAACAGCACGACGTTGATATAAATTTAGAAAACATGGGGCAAATCTAATTTGCGTAGATTTTCGTATTAATTTCAATTTTCTTTCTAAAGTAGAAAAAGATTGACCCTACTCAACACGCAACGTCTTGAAAATTAGGCGGAAAGAGAGGCAAGGAGTAACTTAACATTAGGTTCTCACTGCTTTCGTGATTGCCTTGAGTGATAAATGATAGGCATTTAGGAAGATTAAGAGTTTTTTTCTGGATCTAGAAGTATCTTAATTGCAGTGCATTAATACTAGGTTCCCAGGTCCACTCTGCCTACCCTGCTATGTGCGTGACACAGCACATGAAGTACAAAAAGAAATCTATAGTAAAAATTACTTTTCATGCAAAAATGTTTAAGCACTAAAATAAATATGCAGAATTAATTAACGCTGACGCCCATTTTAGACTATTCTAGAGGTAGGAGGTCAAAATTCAGTGAAAAGTGGGGATCGAAGTGTCTTAATTAACACTAAATTCCCTCTGCCTACGCTGCTGTGTGCAAGATACAGCGTGAAGCTAATTTGATTTGATGTATGTATTACGATTGTAAGTTGGTAATAGACAACGGAAGTGACTTATTGGGAACAGAGAGAGTCGGAGAGCCTTAACATTAGGTTCTCTCTGTATTTCCATAATCATAGAAAATTGAAACGCAACTCACACAACTTCTCTAAAGAATGATTCACTAAATCACTAGATCTTGCCAGCCTATTTTACAAGAATTGCGTCAAAATAAAAAAAAATACAATTAAGTAACTGGAAGCATTTTTTTGTTCACAGTAGGTACCTACGTAACAATCAAATATTGCGTGCGAGACGCTGTAGAATGTTAATATAGATGTTTTGACTGTACCGCGGTCCGCGAGGCACGTACTCGTAGGTTGTAGCTACATTATTTTTTATTGGTCTGTTTACGCTCACACGGTGGCTCTCTTTGCTATTTCAAGATTTACTTCTATATTCATGGCATTACTTCGCTATAAATAGAATTTGTTGGAAATGTGTGTTAAAAGGTCAAAACTTTATAAATGTGTATTATAATATGTTAGTTATATGTTTGTTTTGAAATGTTCATAACTTAAAAATACGCTTGGTAGTGCGCAACATAACGCCGCACTTTGATTTATTCTGAATACGGCGATAGAATGAGAATCGAGTTCACACTACTTACACGTGCCATAACGTAATAACGTCATCTTATTTTGGTCTATTGAAATAAATAATAATTTTGTTCACTAATTAAAATTTCGCCACGCCATTTCGCAGTTTGGGCATTGGATTTCCCAAAAATCAAAAGAAATAATAAAAAAGTTTCTCGGTATTCATTAGAAAATATTTCGTTTGTTCACTTCCGCTTTATAATTGTCCGCGAGTGTTGGTCGAGAGCCAATGGTCATCATGATTGTTTGAAGTGTTTGTTTCGATGGACAACGGATGTTTGGATTTGATGGGAAGATTGGTGGGATTGCCTGAAAATAATTTCCAATTAAAAATTTTAAGAAGAAGGAATAAACAGTCGTTTAAGAATTGAAGTCTTGAAAAGACACATAAAGTGAGTTTGTTTTTTTCGAAACAGAATTTTTCTGCCAATCTTCAACGTTCAAGCGATCCTGAGAAAAAATGGAAAAACATATGCGGGAAGCATATTTCTGGATACAATTCTTTTTATGATTATAAAACACATCATAATAATTTTGATGACTTATTTTCCTTAAAAAATATTTCTTAGCAAAAGCCTGATATAAACCAAATGCCAAATAAAAACATTAATATTCACTAGCGTTACAAAATTCTTCAATTAACATATAAAACAATAATACATTGATATCACAAGCCAATTCAAGTTCGAACAATAGATTCAAAAGTATGTAAAAAAGCAGAACTTTTGCCGTTACCATTCTTTATGGTGTTTTGATGGGGAGACTCAAGTTATTTCAAGGAAAAATTTTGTTATTCTTTATTTTTTGTCATCTTGGTTCAGGGAAGATGGGAATTCTGAGAATAATTCATATGATTTGTCTCGTAAATTATCTCATTTCTTTTTTATCAATATTGGCGACCTCGAAGTTTACGATGAATGATTAATTGTAAATCTGAAGCAGGAAATGATTTCTGGCGATATGAAGTCCTTGGCCAAATTTAAGACGCACCTGTTCGTTTATAATGAAACAATCCAAATTGGTGTTGATATTGATTGTATTCTGACATTGTTATCTGAGACCCGCTTAAATAAATAGATTGAGTATAAAAAATCAGGTTATTGCGTATTTTTATCTGTGCTTAATTAAAATATGTGAATAAATAATTGAAAATAACGTTTCGATAAGATTATAATTTCATTATCTTCTGTCAAATGAGCTCTTACATTTGTATAAGAGTTCTTCATCGTATTTTCAACCGGCGTCGTTAAAATTTTAGTGCATGTTTTTTTATAATATAGTTTGATGCTTTCTTCTTTTTCACGATGCATAGGTTCTTCTAGAAACATGAAAATAAAAGTACAAAGAAATATTTTTATCATTTGCTAGTCTATTTTTTAAGCAGATGATATTTTATAAAAATAAAGCGTAAGGTGACTGACATACCCAAAGATCAACATTACCAATTAAGATAGAAATGTTGTAAAATCCTAAGGGAGTAATATACTCGAAACGAAATATAGTGTTTGTTAAAGATAGAAACGTCTAATTTTAAATTAAAATCCTAAGAAAAAATATAATGAATTTAAAATAAATAAAATATGTCTTAGAAAATATGAAAACGTCCCGGAGAAAGCCGCGAGTGGAGAGCTAGTATCCAATATTATTATAAAACTTTGGAATGTAAAAAAAATGAAGCCGTCATCGCAAATATAATTTACAATGTTATTATTGATATAAGAACGGAATAGGTTGCCAAAACATGTATTTATGAGTAACGACCGTTACGAGTGACTTATACGAGATGATTGGCCAAGAATTTAGCACTTGGCCACAAATATTGCTATACACCATTTAATATTATAATTTTATGTTTTTTTTAATCTTTTATATTTTTTTATCTAAATAACGAGATGTTAACTTTTTTCGCCATTAGTGTTAAGGTAAAAACAAAATCTATTTTTTTTATTGTTTATTCTTCCTTACACTACAAACTTATGGTCCGTACCTTTCGTCATCTTATACATTCATTTTTTAATATATTTTTTTCTTTAGAAATGATCTAGAACTGGATTTATGTTATCATATACATGTATTTCTATATTTATACAATATCTCCATAAGAGAATCCAGTTATTAATTTCAGTTGCCCCTTGCCAACTAAACTATAACATTATAATCTAAATCTTCACGCATAAAAATTTAAACATTCATTATAAAGAAATTTAACTTAGTTGATTATAAATCAGCTGTTAAAACTTGTATATATGTATTTTTTTTATAAAACTTATTCTGCAATTATAAAAAAGGGTTTTTTTGTAAAGGGCTCATGTTTTTGCTGTGATCATTATCTAAAAAAATAAGAGGTAATAACAGTAAGTTATTAATTCATATTTTTGTACTATAACTAGTGGACTTATTATACACGTTGTACAAAAATAAATTAATTGGACACAAGGGTCCGTATTTACATACAAATAACTCTAAAGTCCGAGATTGATCTTAAGATGTCATTTTTATTGATAAATATGTAATTTATGAATGAAAACGGAATCTCAACATCGATCTCAGACTGAGGGGGGTTTACAAATCCACCATCCAGCCTTTCATTAAATAAATTTACAGTTAACATAAAAAACATATAAATGTTTTTTGAGGCCAGTCGTGGCGCAGCGGCACAAGGTGTGACTGTAAAATTAATAAAATTATATTTCCATTTCTTCGCTCTGGTGTCGAGGTTAAGCACGGCGTTGAGTTCTGCCACTCAAACACGCAATGCCTCCAGAATTCGGCAGAAAGTGGGGAACGGAGTGTCTTAACACTAGGTTCCCTCTGTCTACCCTGCTGTGTGCGGGATACAGCGTGAAGCTGATTTGATTTGATTTTGAACATAAAAAATAGTCATATATCACAAGGTTCCACATTAGTTCGTAAGGTAATTTCAGTACCAGCCTAATGAACATACGCTTCAGGCATTTGGCCACATATCATTTGGCCGCGTCGTCCGCCCGTACATTCCTCAGAGCTGATCCGACAATACCGAGAACTATCAACAAATACTAAGAACGTGTGACAACTTATGTATTTTTGAGGAAAGATGGGCAATCTAGCGGAATTTTAATTTTGTTTGATGTTTAGAAATTTTTATGTTTTTGTTTTTTATTAGCTATATCTTAATATTTTTATTAAAAAATGACTCATTCTTTCTTACAATATTTTAACCAAATTATGTTGAATTTATTTTCCAATATATCTCTTTCGGAATACCGTAAAATCCTTAATGCAACATAATACCGCAAGTGTAGTTGTTATTGTATCATTGCTTTGTAATAATGCAATAAAAATATAAAAACCAGCTAGCTTCACACTTTATCTCGCACACAGCAGGGTCACGTCAAATAATTTACCACCAGTTCACTAAAATGAATGCCTCAGACTTGAGAAAAACCGGCGCAAGAAACGAGGCGGGACTTATTTTTTTTTAAATCAATTTTATACAAATACGTATTTACTTATCTGTGACAATGATACCACATTTCAATCCCAAGGCGTATTTTGGTAATAACCTTTAACACACAAACGTCTTTTCACAACTCTTTTAAATTGTGAATATGTAGAACAGAATATATAGAACATTCTCTGACGTTTTCTGGGATCCTGTTGTAAAAGCGTACACATTGTCCCATAAAAGAATTACGGACTCGATGTAATCGGGTTACAGGTGCAAAAAGTTTACTCCTATTTCTAGTATTGATATTATGTTCATCACCAATTCTGGCAAAATCTTTAATATTTTTCTTAACGTAGGTACATAACGTTTGCAAAAATGTATTGAGGTGCAACTAACTGTCAATATATTGATTTCTTAAAATTTTGCCCTAATTAATTTTTATGGCCTAAGTTATAGATTGCGAATAGCTCGCTTAATAAATAAACGTAACCATGCTATTAGGAACAAGCACAGGTTACAGTGACTCAACCTTCAGTGTTAAACATATATAATTGTGGAGTTTTTTATAGATTTTTTAAAGGACAAATAATATATTTGTAAAACATTGTTTTTATGTGTCTCATAAGGTTGAGACAGCACACGCCATGTAAGCGTTCAGGAAGCCTATTTTGGGCGACTTTTTCTTAAAACAACAAAATTCCTTGTTGCTTAGTGACCATTGTAATTAACATGGCATAATTAAATGAATGTCATATTGAAAGATATTTTAATATACTAGTATATATAGAGAATCCTAACACCCCCAAGTAAAACTACATATATGAAACTTTATCACAATCGGATCAGCGGTTTGGCCCTGATTGTTACAGACAGACAGAGTTACTTTCGAATTTATAATATAGGTACGGATGCTTTATAATGAATTGCTCTACAATGACATTATAAGTATATATATCAAATTTACTATTATAAATTTGATTCCCAATTCGCGATGAAAAGGAATTTATCAAGGAGAACGGAGTGACATCATAAAGTTTGCTCTGTCCACTCAACAAAAAACGAGAATCGAGTAGGTATTCATAAAAATTATAATGAAAATTAATAAAAATCTCTCGAAACATTTTAATTTTAGCTCCTACCACTCCAAAGCATTATGTTATAAATGTCAAGTTTTTAGCCGTGTAATAAAATTAAAATGTTTCCACTAGACGGAGGTAATAAAATGTAAGGACAATAAAGTGCGTAATTAAATAAGGTATGCGTGATTCGCGTTTCATAAACAATATTTCTCCTGAACTGAGGGAGGCATTATGACATTGCCAGTGTTGCCAACATTCCGAAATTCCGTCGAGTAACGACCGACTTATGTGAAAAAAATATATATTAAAATGACTCACTCATACGATATTAAATATAAAAATACTTTAAGACGTTTTAGTTTTACGTACAAAATTTGTTCTTTAACATAGAATGTATCAAAAATTTCATAGATATTTTCTGTTACAAGCGCGTATTTCTTTTTGATTCATAATGGACGACTATTATTTTATTCATTTTCATTATTAAAGGAAAATATAATACAATATATAATTTTTATAAAATTTAATAATGCTTACAATAATTATTAATTAATATTGTTTATTTTAACAAAGAATATTTTATATTTGATAAGTTTCTCGTTACTTTTGGGGCAAATTGGCAAATGCGATTGGGGCGATTTGGGACGATTGACAGAGAGCTAATTTTAAAATTCTCCACTCCTACTATATCCAATTTAATTCATGAAAAACTAGCTTTTAGCTCCGTAGGCTCTCGGGCTTTCCTGTTTTTGCATTGTTACTCCGCTCGTATTAAAATAAATAGCCAAATAATATAATATAAATGATTCTTCAATAAAAGTAATATCCAACACAAAAATAGTCAGTAGTTAAAAAAGTAATAGTAGTATTTCCTAAGATAAGCGCGTTCAACCAAACAAACCCTTTAGATTTAAAATATTATTTTAAAAATAAAACATTATGACATATTAAAGAGCTACATACAATATTAACAAGTATCCACTTATAATATTCACAATAATTAATCAAAGTAATATATTGAATAATATATAAAGGGGATACGCGAAGGATGATCAAAGACAGCCTTGATCACGTTTTATAAAATGTTTACATAGAAACGAGTGACATTTCTTTTTATATTTTTATTTATTTTACATTCAATTAGTGGAAGTTGAATGTGTAGGGGTAGGTGATGAACATAATAAATATAACGACATATTCAATAGAAAATAAAATAAAATCAGCTTCACGCTGTATTCCGTACACAGCAGGGTAGGCAGAGCGAATCTTTTGTTAAGACACTCCGTTCCACATTTTCTGCCGAATTCTGGAGGCATTGCGTATTGAGTGGCAGAACTCAACGCCGCGCTTAACCTCCACACCAGAGCGAAGAAATCGAAATATAATCATTGATAATTTAATTTATGTGTGGGGGATGTAAAGAAACTTTCAATATTAGTCAATTACATTTTTCCGTTATTCCGAAATATTTTAAAGTCGAAGCCGCCGTTGAGCAGCAGCACAGCGTCTGACTGTAAACGCGACGGCTGTGGGTTCCATCCCCACACGGGGGAATGAATAGTTGATTTTTTTAGCTCTTGTAACATGATAATGAGCGACGTTGAGTTTCGATATTCAACACGTAATGTCTTGTAACGCAATCGAAAATTGAGCAGAGCGGGAGTATCTTAACACTAATCCCTTCTTCCTACCCTGATATTTGCAGAATTCACCTATAATATAAACAAGAGAAACAATATTATCAATAAATACATTGCATTTTTTTAAATTTTAAACATATCACGTATATTCATAATAAAATGTATACAATTTGGTGTATTCACTACGAAATGAACGAACTTACTGGCAGCGTGTGTGGCAGCTGCCCGGCGTGTCCACTACGTAACGTGAAATGTTCGGACACGTGTAAAAAATAATTATAGTAAAAATTTATGTAAATCAACGAACAAACATACGTATAGATAAGTAATATGTGTAATTAAAGAAATTACGGAATTTGTTTTAATCATTCCTTCTATAGTATGAAGATATGATAGGATGTAAAGCGATTATAACTGTTTATAATATTTAACGAATTTTCTTAGAGTGTCTATTTTTTTAAAGTTATTGTTTTACTCTATGGCAACTTTTTTTGTATATCATATACCTACAGCATAGTATCAGTTAATTAACTGGAGATAAAATATTTTATTTTATCTAAATTTTAAATTACAAGAACATATGTTTGTCGAGTATTTTTAATGTAATAAATTATAAAAGTAGTTTGGACATGTTTCACTAAATGGTTTCCGCTATTAACGAATAGAAAATAGATAACAACGTTTTATATCAGTGAGATTTGCCAGTTAATCTAGCTAAAACATATGCATGAATAATCACAAAAAGAATAAAAAAAACCGGTTAAGTGCGAGGATGACTGTCCCACCTAAGCTTCCGTACCAATTTCAGGGTTGTAGGACAGCGGGATGTACAACTGTTTGCAGTAATTTAGTATGAAAACAATAAATGAAAGTTTGTAGTTATGATTTTTTTTTAATATTTACAAATTTTCACTTTTCGGATTTTTCCTTTACTTGTACTGTAATTTCTCTATTGGTGATAAATTTTACAACCGTACCGGTCACAGGAAATACCCTATAGTTTTGAAAACGAATTTCATACAAAATGCAGTAAAATCGATCCATAAATGATCGTATTTTTTGATTGCGTTGATTTAGAGGTTTGATTTTTCTATGCTTAATATTTGATATTAATTTTCGCTTCATACTTCCACGTGATCTCGATATAAATGGTCTTGACAGACGGACAACTTAGTGATCCTATAAGTATTCCATTTTTACCATTTAAGGTACAGAACCTTAACAATAAAAAAAATTTGATTATTAAAATATTTTATCGCCATCCTCGCTAAAAAAAATTGTACTGATATCAAATCTGAACTAATGTGAACATTAACAAGTAAATTAGACGACAAGAAGAAGATCAAAAAATAGTTGAAATATTTTTAAACAATTTTAAAGTGTTATTTCACACTTAGGAAAGATAAATACTTATTTAGAAATGAGTATTTTTCTTTCATAATAAATAAGAATTTTCTAAATAAGTATAGTTGAAATATTTTTTACTTTGATAAATAGAACGATACAGGTAAAGCTACGAAAACGTTTAAAATAAAACAACCGCACAGAAACCGTTCTTACTGCTACCGTTGTAAGCTGTTAAAGTAGCTGAAGATATCAAAGATCATAGTCACGTCACCGTCCTCCGTCCGTCCTCTATAAAACCAATACGCTTCGCCGATTAAGATGTGATAAGAAAGAAAATACTGTTATGTTTAGTTACCACTAACATAAAAGTACATAAAAGGAAAAGTATAAAATACTTAAAAAAATAAATCAGCTTCACGCTGTATCCCGCACACAGCAGGGTAGGCAGAGGGAATCTAGTGTTAAGACACTCCGTTCCCCACTTTCTGCCGAATTCTGGAGGCATTGCGTGTTGAGTGGCAGAACTCAACGCCGCGCTTACCCTCGACACCACAGCGAAAAAATGTAAATATAAATTTAAGTAAATATTTCATCTCCTCGAGTGGGGATCGAACCCACAACCAGTAGGTTTTACAGTCACATTTCGTGCCGCTGCGCCACGGCTGGCCTCTCTTAAATAAGTATATAATTTATATATAATTTAAATAAATATTAAAATTTATATTCACAACTACTGTATTACGATATGTACGTACTATAAAAATCAGAGAGAAGAAAATATTTAGCTTTCCACGGATCCACCGAGGATGTGCCAGGTCTAATTTGTTCCAGGGTGAACATTTCGGAACAGAGTCTGGAACTGGCGATCCATGTCA
This sequence comes from Heliconius erato x Heliconius himera, assembly GCA_013421005.1. Taxonomy (NCBI): domain Eukaryota; kingdom Metazoa; phylum Arthropoda; class Insecta; order Lepidoptera; family Nymphalidae; genus Heliconius; species Heliconius erato x Heliconius himera. Next base: position 36,722 of record JAATLQ010004880.1, on the reverse strand, counting down.
TATAGGATTAAGATGAGTGTTGTTTATAGAGGGCCCCTATAAATGTGCAACAACACCACTGTCTGGACTACTATCGACACCGACACCAAATTCGAATTGATTCTACTACTGCCGATTTTGAAATATTTGTTAGAAATTAATTAATAATAGTTTTAGACAGGCCAAGATCTTTTAACAAACTATTTCGCTGTTCTGCTACCACTTCAACCACGTAAAAATTAACTACAAACATATTATGAGGCGCAGGGGCACAAACTGTGACTGTAAACGTGACTGGTTGTCGGTTCGATCCCCACTCGAGGATATGAAATATTTATTTAAATTTATATTTCCATTTCTTCGCTCTGGTGTTGAGGAAAAGCGCAGGGTAGAGTTCAGCCACTCAACAACGGTAGCTTAACACTAGGCTACCTTTGCCTACTCCACCGTGTGCGGAATACAGTGTGAAGCCGAAAAAAAATATGATATATAAATGGAAAATCTCATGCTGTCATAAATATTGAAAAATAAAATTTCAATTTAAAATTCTAATTAAGCCAAATACACGATAGGAGTAGCGGCTTCAAATCCCATTCAAATCATTCAAGAAATAAATAAATAACCCAGTTGACCTAGTGTAGTCACCAAGTTTGAGTGTATTAAGTAATTTAGGTCCATTACCCGCCCACACTTAAGAATGACGATGGAATTGAATAAGCGCCATTTAAAAACCGCCTTATCAGCGTCTAGACACAATCACGTGTACCTACTACAATATATATATATATATAATTACCTACACGTGTCCGTCTGTCGCGTTGTGCAATGCGGTCGATAAAGTACAATGGTTTGGAGGTTTGAGTGATTCAACTATTTACTTTGAGGGCAGTCGTGGTGCTGGAGTGTACGTGTGACTGTATACGTGATAGGTTGTGGGTTCGATTCCGATTCGAGGAAATGAAGTATTTAATATTTTTATTGCAAAGCGCGTTGAGTTCCGCCATTCAACACTAGGTTCCCTCTATCCTACTGTATGCGGAAACAACGTAACGCTAATCCAAATAAAAAAAATCGATTGTTTTCATTGTTTTCGGTTCCGACATGGCAGGATTAAATACTTAATTTACTAGGACTCCTAATCCAGCTACGTTCTATCTTTGCATTCTATAGTAAATTAAAAAAAGTACTTTATAATTTAATTATAAATTTCATGACAAACATTTCAAATTAAGTTAAATATATTAAAGAACATTTTCTTTTGAGTGGCAGAACTTAAAGCCGCTCTGCCGCGCTTCGTATTTTCACTATAAAACATAAAAATATTTTTATACTGACGGATTATAAATAATTCCAATAGCAGTATTGTCTATAAAAAGGTACATATAAATAAAATTGAAATGTATGTCTGTGATTTCAAAATAACCGGTTCTTTTTCAAGCGCATATATAGCAAAAAATTGTCTGTCTGTCTTTTTATTTGTCCGGGCCAAGCCCTGGAACAGCTAGACTGATTTGTATGGTATTTTCATTGAAATATGGAACCGCGTTGGTTGTGCGCGCTTACCTACTGCGTACTCATATAGAGAGATAG